>APFE030008578.1:74259-94920 GCA_000404065.3 Pinus taeda | reverse complement strand
CAAAGCAGAACAGGCAAAGTAGAGTAGAGCAGGGCAAGGGTCAAGCTGTACAGAGCAATGCATTTGATGGATGAATAGTAACGACTGATAAATAGATTGCAGATGAAGTTCTCCCTAGTTGAGAGGGAGTGTTAAAATTGGAAACTAGGGCCAAACTTCATGTGGGTCATCTTACTCATGGCTGATAATATTTTTATTAGATTCCTCTCATCGAGAGGTGTAAGATTGATGTAAAGATCGTCTGATTCCGATAAGTATTCATGGAGATATGAATTTATTTTGATTATGGAATTATTATCAAGCCGACCTACAACTCATGTAGGCTTAGAAGCCCAATAGTCGCATCTATTCAAATATCATCATTTGTGTATAAATACAAGAGGAATTTTCCTCATTTGTACTCACTCATCTCATCACATCTCTCTCTCTCTCTCTCTCTCTACTGCGCAGAAAAGAGTCTCTTCTCTATTGCACCAAAAAGGGTCTCTCTCTCACACATGTGAAACTGGAAGCTGCTGAAACTGAAGCTGCAATTGCAGAAGTAAAGTTTGACCCACGTGAACCAGAAGATCTTCTCATCTGAACTACACTATAGGTTCATCTGAAACTCCTCTGAAAGTTGCAACTTTTGGTGGTGGAATCAAGTCAATCCGATGGATGGTTTGTAAGATATCGATTGCCCTAGTTTGAAGGAAACTGTTGAAACTGAAGTTGCAACTACAGAAGTGAAGTTTTACCTGCGTGGAATAGAATATCTCCTCATCTGAATTGTGTTGTAGGTTCATCTGAACCTCCTCTGAAAGCTGCAACTTTTTGTAGTGGAATCAAGTCAATCCGACAGACAGTTTGCAAGATATCGACTGCCCTAGTTTGAAGGAAGCTGCTGAAACTGAAGCTGCAATTGCAGAAGTGAAGTTTTACCTACATGGACCAGAAGATATCTTCATCTTGTAGAAATTTTGAATAATAAACACATATTCAATGGATATTATCCTGATCATGTACTATTACGGAATACATACACAATACATAAGCTCCTCTACGTTGATCATCAATATAGCAGCATCAATAACAATAAAACATCAAGAACATGCACACATTAACACAGTATGTAACCCGGGGAAAGCTTACAGCTGAAAACTCCACACTATCTGTATATTAATGATTGAGAACATGTAACATTACAATATTCAATACTTCTCACAAGTATCCAGCACTATCTCCACCCGTTACACACAATACAGCTCAGATCTGATCTCCAGATCTATTCCATTGCTTGCTTGCCTCCACTGCTCAATACCTGCTCGAGAATGGTTGAACCAAACTCATATTTACCTCAAAAGAATCACTCACACTGGGAATCACGTGAGCAGAGGCTATAATCACTTGGTATTGGCCAATTCTCATTGGCATAACTCAATCCCATTAATTGTGCAAATCCTCATGCACAACTATAGTCACAACTGATAGCAATTTGATCCTCTAACACCTGTCCCTGCTGAACTGAACATGCACTGACATACAACTGAGTTAACTGATGTATTATTTAGTTGCATTATGAGTTAATAATTAGTTTAACAACTCATCATTAGTCTATTTGCAGTTAGACTAATTACAACTAGTTTAACCAAGTCAAACTGAACACAACTCCATCAACTCCAAAATCAACTCCACCAAACTCAACTGATTGAGTTCTAACTGAAGTCATGCATGCAACAACTCAACTGACCCACAAAGAAAACGTATTTCCTTCTGACAACTGCATGTGCCACATCTGTAGGTCAAACTGAAGTGCTCCAAGAGAATAAGATAAAGTTTATAGTCTAAATATTATTATGAGCTAATAATATTTAACTGCTCTATATTTAAACTTGACAATGTCACCGTTGTTGTCTAAAAATAGAAGTCCATCTATTTTTGCCAACTTGACCAATCATCCATAAACAGCATCCTGCAACTCATAGACATGATCCATATATCTAAAAATAGACTTTGTGCCATAATTTGCCTGCGGGCCCACTTAGTGAAGGCAACTCTTTTCACTAAGCTCCATCATCTTGTTGCAATCTCAACATATAGGAAAACTTGCAAGTTGTTGACAAGACTAACACCTTTCGGAATGGTATATAGACAAGACGTTGTGATGCCAATGGAATTTATAATACCTAGTCTACGCATTGTTTCTTGTACATAGATTATTAAATCAAGTGCCCTATAATGTAGGCTTCAAGAATTGATTCAATTAGATGAGGATCATATACTTGCAGGATTTCATCAAAATGTGTAGAAGACTCATGAAAAGGCTTGTCAAGATCGATGTATAAAGTAGAAGAAGTTTCAGCCTAAATATTTAGTCCTCTTATATGAAAGTAAATTTTTAAAACATTCGGGGAAATTTTAGATGCATTGGCTTGGCCCATTAATGATTAGAACTATAACATATGAAAAAGCAGTGCAGCTGAAGAAGATCAATGGTGAACCTTTAGAAAGCTTTGTAAATGGGAGTCAGCTGAACTATATAGGGGTAACCAATATTTTGTGCAAAATTGAGCAAGGACATCTGAAACATTTTCTTTATATATAAATAAATTGTTGGAAGTGATAATTTTAATTTGCATTTCAGAGTATATTGTCTTATTTATTTGTTGGAAAAAATAGTAGCTAGGGTTCTAGTTATAAAAACATAAATTGATTGCATGGAGAACATTATTGCATATAAGGGAGAATATCATGCCTAGTTGTCACGGTGGTATGAAAAGTGAAGTGTTGGGGGTGAGCACCATATTGGAAGACAGGTATCGAGCACAGGGACAACTAAGGACAGAACCCAGAAAAAATGTATGGTGAGTTGATTGGTTATTGTGGAAACCCATAGTATCCCACCGACAGAAGTACAGGAAAATGATAGTACAAATTACATCAAGGAATTAACATGCTTACAAAAGTAATGATCCATTATCTCCTTAACCTTTCAATGAATTCATAAGCAAAATGAAGGTATCTTTATGGGTGTGGATCTGGCTATTATGATCATGGATTGGAAAACTATTGGATCTAAGCACACGCCAGTCGAGCCATCACATTGGTGACATTAATTCTCATAGTGAGTTGGATCTAGGGAGTTGTGATTCACATTATGTTTCAATGCTTCAAAATGTATATATAACATAGTGAGGCATGTTTTCTATTCCTTTGTATCAAGGAGATATGGAGAGTATTGTAAGAGGGAAGGGATTTAGTGTTGTTGGGTGATACAATGAAATGTATTGTTGAAAGTTTTAGACAATTTTAGAGCTAGGAGGGTTGGGAGTATACATGTTGAGAACTAATATGTTAGGACTTTCTATCAAGGCAATGTCGTTTGAAGATAAGTTTCTAAACATGCCAATTGCAAGTGATACAACACAGAGAGTGAAATGATATTAAACAGGTTGACAATAGTATATAGATATAACCATAAGTACAGAGATGCAGCAGAAATAACACTTCATTTTATTAATATCAAAGAACTGAAAAATGCTTACATACATAATGGAAATAAACTAGCTCGGGCAATGGTAGCTTATCTCTACGAATAGATGTTGCAGCCACATGCCTCTGAACTATGTTACAATGAGGCTCAAGGGTATTTTTATTATTGAAAAATAAGGGAAAACCTTAAACAACCAAAACCTTAACCGCAGGAGATGCAATGCCAAGAGTTTGTGGGCCTTTTGGGGTTAGTTGGGTAGCCAACTTCCCAGGGTCATAACTTGGTCATATTATCTCCATTCGGTGCATATGCTACCTCTTTGGAAATATATCTCTAAGTACTATAGGATTCATCATTGCCTATGGACAAGGGTCTGTTCCAGTCCTCTAAAAAAACGTCGTTTAGGGGGTCGAAATTGCTCCAGAAGTTTGGGACCCAAAAAACTGCCAAAAATAGTAAATGTTGTTGTAAACAAGGAAAATGATGAAACTTAATAGGGTTATAGATGGAATACGCAAGTAGACACCAATATCCACCTGCATCAGAGAAATATTCTAGATGAGGTGGTATCATTGAGTTCAAAAATTTATCAGGATATTATCTGTGATACCCATGGTATATTTCCCCTATTTTTTTGTAATGTAATGATACTTTAATTATTATAAATGTAATTGAATGGCTTGAAGAGAGGGACACTAATCTATGATTTGTGGGGGGAAAGGAAGATGAACCGATGTGTTGCTAGTTGGAACCATTTCTTAACCAATTGTGAAATTAGTAAGAAATATCTAGAGGAACACTTTATGAGGGATTGGAACAGACACACAAGAAAAATAGTAGAAGGGCATTTAGAAACACTAGAGGAGTTGGCCTAAGGAATTCACTTTGGAAAGAGCCAAACTTGAGTGCATGAGGAGCACTAGTATATATTGTTGAGGCTGAGGGAATGGATTTCCCTATGTTGTGAAGCTTTGGGTTCTATGTGTCCATGCTTGGAAGAGTTCAATGAAAATCTCAGTGGATATGGGTGATGAGTGCTTGTTGTTGGGCTAATAAACCACTCACGGGGTGCTTCCAATAGTTGATAAATGATTGTGTGTGCATGATATCAGACTGAGAAACAGCCTAGGGTTCTTATTTTTGTGTTGATAAAGCACTCTGGGATTGATTTCCATAGTTGATAAACCACCCAGAATTTGTGTTCATAAGTTCTTTCCACAAATAATAAATCACTTGTAATGAAAATTCCCATACTCTTGGTAATGAGCATGATTTTGAGCTAAGACTATTGAATAACCCCTTTGAATTGTGGATTCGGATCGGGGGTGATAGTTACAAGAGATATAGGCTTCATTTGGACTATAGTTGGGTGGAAAAGTGAAGTCCCACCTTTAGTTTCGGACATTAATTATTTGAGATAAGTGTATTTAACTTAGAACTATGAATATGAAGACTAGTTATTTATTGAATTAATGTCTAGTTTTATGGTAATCGTGCATACTTGTAGGAAATTGGCGCATGAAATTAACAGGAAAGACTTCCATGAATGTTATATGGATTAAAGTTATTTTTTGCCTTGAGGTTGTAATAAATATGTTTTTCATTCCTATGCAAAATAACATGTTGCATGTGGTCATGCAAGGCTCTGTAATTCATAATTGTTTTTATGTTTGAGTGCATGCTCATTTAAAGATTGTAGGTCTTGTTTTAGAGTTGTAAAGATATGATATTTACGTTGGCTTTGTGATCATAATTGATAAATTTGGGGTAAATCCCCTACTAATGTTTACTCAAGCATAATCTCTTAAGTTGGCTTGAATTGGTTCATGGGTTTTGGGGTTCGACAAGGTCTACATATGAATTATGTTGCAGGGCCAAAAGTCTCGAGTAGCCTGAATGGTCGGTGGCTTTGAATGGCATGAATGGCCTATGGAGCCCAAAGTCTAAATGTGGATCCCAGTCCAAACTCATTTGGTGGTTCGGGGGTTTGGAAAGGTTTACATATGAATTATGTTGTAGGGCTTGAATTCCCGAGTGGCACAAATGATCTACGAGCCTGAATGGCCTGTGGTGCCCAAAGTCTGGCTGTGAACAACAACCCAAACTCGTTTAGGGGTTTGAGGGTTTGGGGTTCCTTTGAGGTTATGCATAGGAGTGATGTTACGAACCCGAAGTCCCTAAATTTTAGTATAATACAAATTCATTTCAATCAAGGTAAGAGACAACCTGGTGGGGCTTGGTTGAGGTGATGACATGGAACGTGGGACATGTGACACATGGCAATCATGATAGGCTTTATTGGAGGTCAAGTGAGTTAAATTTTAGTGACACATGGAATCCTCAAAGAGGTGGCACCTGGCATCATGACATCAACATGATGTCACCTTGGACCTCGGGACCTCGGACCTTGAGAGGAAGGAGAAGTGCATCATGAGAAATATCCTTGACACTTGATAGGAATATTACTATCACAGGGTTGTGGACCTCAGGGGTTCCCCGTTACAATGGTGTCTATGGTACAAGGGAATGCAATAATGGATCTGATGGACATAAAGTGTTCCCAATAATGAATAGGAATTAGTATATCATGCCCCAAAATTTCAAAGGGTTAATGTCAAGGATTTAACACAAAGGAGTGGAGGGTCACGCACAGTGACATGGAACATCCTAAGATGGTGTGGTAAATCACATGGATGTCATTATTGATGAGGAAATCCACTTGGGGACTCACAATAAGTGCCATGTGGTAGCCTTGCTAACATGACAAGGATTTTGAGGGTAAAACTTTAAATGGCCATATCTTTTGATCTAGGTGTTGGATTAAGATAAAATTTATATCACTGGAAATATCTTGACAAGACAGTTGCATTGGTATTAGATTTTAGTTTTGAGGAGTTTAAAATAGAACAAATTTTGTAACCCCATTTCCATAACAAGACCTTGGAGATCAGGTTAGCTTGATGTAATACCTTCCACTACCCAATAATAATTCAAGGGGGTGGGACAGTATGTTACAAAGTGATATCATATCATGGCTCAAGAAATAGACCTAGAAAGGCTCACATGCACACACTAGATGAATTTTAATCTTCCAAATTCCCTTTTTATTGACTGATGTGTATTAACATTAAATTTACAAATTGATGTAATGTTTAGCTTGATAACATTGTTGATTGAGTATTTATCCATATGTTGATTGAGATTTGATGTTTCAGAGAATTTCACATAAACATAAGCCAAGGTGATGGATAATTGTGTTCTTTACATTTTATTTTTGGTAGGTTAATAATCTTGTAGGTGTAACAGCATGTACGTAGACATCAAGGTACAACAAGAAAGAGAAAGGATGAGCAACATATTTGAACACTATGTACAAATAGATCTCAATATGTTCCCGAAGAAGACTCATTCAGGAAGATAAAAGAGGACACTCCTAAATTAATAAACACTCTTAGAAGTCTAAGAGTTGAACTATGATGTTACAAATAAAATAATGAAAAGATTGCCAAGGAACAAGAGAGGCAAGTAGATGTGAATGATATGATATTGGAGAGTCCATCAGATCTGCAAAGAGAAAGACAACATGAGTTTGGCACCATCCATCATGGTAGGTACAAGTCCAAGAAAAGTCCATCTAAAATCAAAAAGCACAAGTTGGATGGATTATAAAACAACAAGACAAGGAAAAGGAATAGACATGCAAGAGGTATAATCCTACTTAGTTCTCCAGAGAGAGAAACAAGTAGTCATGACAAATCATCAAACAGTGCAACTAAGAAACATTATCATCAAAGGAAGAGAAAGAAGAGTTCCATGCCAGAGGAATTCAAAAAATTAAACACTCCTACCTTTGATGGGGAGTTGAAGAAAGTAAAAGTTATAGAGGATTGGCTCTTGGGGATGAAGAAGTACTTTAAGGTGCATGATTATTCGAAGAACATGAAGGCTAGGGTGGCTATTTTCAACTTGAAAGGAAAAGATGATATATGATGGGAGGGATTAAAGAATATCAAAGACATTAGAGAGGAGTTTTCATGGAGGAAGTTCAAAAAGTACTTTTGAGATTACTTATCTGAAAAATATTATGATAGCAAGGCCAAAGAGTTCTATGAACACAAGATGGGACAAAAGACCCCTGAGGAGTATACAAGCATATTCTTGGAATTCTTGAGGTATGTACATTATATCAAGGATGAAAATACCAAGATCCAAAGCTATATCAATGGGTTACCACATGCATACTGGGACAAAATATAATTTGATGAACCAAAGACTCTAGAGGAGGTTATCCAAAAGACTAAGCACTATTATGATTAGTCTAAGCATAAGATTGAGATCAGGTCTTATTGGAAGAAGAAAGATAGAGGAAATTTCAAAGGACAAGGGGAAAATACCTCAATATATAAACAAGGGGGAAAGTACGAAAATTTTAAAGCTTCTACCAAGAATGAATATTAGCAACAACCCACAACCATAAGTAGATATGAACTAGCTGAGGGGTCCGAAAAAGGACCAGTGAAATGTTGGAATTATGGAGAAAATCACTTGAGTAATTTCCCTCAACAATAACAGATTGATATGAAGCTATACAATGTACAAGAGGCAACAATTGTGAATGATGTGTCCCAAATCACACCCATGATTTATGCAGCACTTGACAATAGACAGGAAAACCAACAAGTTTCGATTGTTCAAATGGAAGGTGTGGTCAAAATATATCCTTCTTAATTTTAATTGACATATGCTTTATCTACAATTACATCAGCCCTAAGATTGTGGAAAAATGTGCATTGTCAAAGAAAATCCATGAGGAATCATGGCTTGTTCAACTAGTCATTGAGACAAAGAGATGGGTAACATATTTTGTTGAGTCATGCACCGTGGAATTTTGTGGCATAACCACCTTAACTAAACTAAATTTGTTTCCATTAGGGTCATATGATATTTTGGGTAGTATGGACTAGTTGCAAGCCCATAGGACCAAGGTTAACTATTACTATAATGCGCTAGAATGTCTTGGCGATGATGGTGAAGAGATAACATTGCAAGGAGTCAAGAGGTTGGTTGAAATCAGACAATTAACCACGCTTCAAGTGAAGCCTTGTGGTAGAAAGGGTTGTGAAATCTATGATATTCATGTGTTTGAGGAAAAATAAGACAATGCACACCCATTCGTAACTCACCCTATATTAAAAAAATATGAAAATGTGTTACCAGATGAGTTGTTAGGCCTAATGCCCAAAAGGGACATCGATTTCACTATCAAGTTGATCCCTGAAATAGTGCTAGCAATGAAAAATCCTTATCGCTTGAGCATACTTGAGCATGTTGAGTTGAAAATGTGGTTAAGGAAATGATAGAGAAGGGTTACATTCAACCTAGTGTTTCACCTTGGGTAGCCCTGCTTTACTTGTTAAAAAGAAAGATGGCATTTTTTATTATAGGTTTTTGTAGGTAGAATTTGAAGAAGAGAAATGTGGAATATGCTCCACAATTTGATTTTCAAGTCCATACCAAGACTCATCATCATGACAAGATGTTTGAGAGAAGAAGGTGAAAAGAAGAAGTGTGAATAAAAAGAAGGAAAAGAGGAAAAAAATAAAATCTGAAAAACAAAAAACAAAAAAAAAACTAAACTAAACAAAAACTAAACTAAAAACTTGAAACTAAAAACTAAAAAACCATTTAAAAAAAGAGAAACTTTATTAATTAATAATATTATATTATGATTAATGCATACGTATTAAGAAATATATTGAAATATTAATAGTTATTAATGTAGAAAATATCTAATAAATTAACACTTTTTTTTAACATCATCAGTTGCTATATTATATTTCAAAAAAAGAGGAGAAAGTTGTTCCCCTGAGGTACATAATGAGTTTCCATGAGATGCGAGGAGAGTAGGAGTTACAATAACAAAATCCTCCTTGTTCCTGCCTTCTAGGCTTTGAGGAAAGATTAAACATAAATAAATCCTAACAAACTGAAACACTAAGAAGCAACATTTGCAAAACATCTTCAATCTATGTTAATGTGGTTGATATGCCTCATTGTCGATTCTTCAGTCTTATCATCTTCTCCAGATTGCTTGATACTTGAAGAGCTTGTCGGCATTGCGTTTTTCTTTTTCCATCATGTATTTCAGTATTTCTATGGATTCTTCAGCATGAGCACATCTGTTGGAGAGTTGTCTAAACTGCTCTTGCAGTGAGGAGAGTTTGTGCAGGAACAGATTTATGTCAGCTTCGTATTTTTCTTTTATATGCTTGCTTTGGTTATCAATCTTTGCCTCCATGATTGCCTGTTGACTATCCATCTTGCTGTCCAAAACCCTTTGCTGGGCTCTTAACTGCTCTAACTCCGCTTGGAGATCGGCGCAATGAAGGCAATCTTTGCTCCTCGCCATAGGTGAAGGTTGCTAAGCTTGAGAAAGAAGAATGAACTAGGGAATGGGCTAGAGGTGCTGCTCTTGAAGGCACGAACAGGAGTTGATACTGGAAGGCAGGATCACTATCACTTCCAGAGGTTCCAGAAAATGGTGAGAAATCTGAAACAAAAGAAGAAAGGGCTGCAGAAAACCCAAGAACAAAGAAGCAGACCTGGGATACAAAAGACGAAACAGGAAACTGGAGGGGTGCGGAATGGGATAAGAAATGGGGCATATAAAGAACGCGGAAGGGTAATCGTAGGACATGAGGGGAGAACCAAGAAGGTATAGAGTATCGAGGAGGTGATTCAGAGGAGTAGGGGAGGAATGACCGGTGGGAAGAAGGACGGTCGATCGTCTGACGAGCGGCGAGAAATTAATGATTTCAAGAGGGTACCAGACCCCTATGCAGATCTTAGTCACAAGGAGAATATGACGGATCTTTGACCATGCCATCATGTCTGGAATTTTTGATATGCTGAGGATCTAATTGGTGACATAAAGAATAATCGTCATGGTAAATATTGTAGAGTTTCCACGTCGTTGCAGACTAGGCAGCCCAATGGCCTGGCACATGCTTTGTTGGCTTGATTGTCATCATTTTTGTTGAGAGAGCGCAGAATATGATGAAAGCACAAGTCTGTCATAGATTGTCCTAAAATTTGGCACCGATTGATAATCTGCTGAAGTAGAGCGTTGGAGAGTTCCCTGTTCTGAACCATTGAACTGATAACAACCACCGAGTCTCCAAAAATAATGGCTGAGTCTAAATCAAGCTTTCTTAGTTGTATAAGTCCCTGGTAAAGGGCCAGGGATTCTGCCCTGTTGTTGGAAATGTGGCCAAGGCCCCACTCATCAGATAGAATGTTGTCCGCATTAGCATTGAATATAACTCCTCCTGCCCCTGCAACTCCGGGATTCAACTTTGAGGCCCCATCGAAGAAAAGATAATGCATGTTGCAGTTTTTAATCCAGACTGCAAAATCTTCTTCCTTTAGCCTAATTTTCCAGCTAAGAGGGACATTATTATGTCTATTACTAGCAGTGCTACCCATCTGATTGATGTTTTTTTTATCTAACAGGTATCCAATGAGACTTCATTCTTCAACGCTGAGTTCAGTGATGTCTATACTTCTCTGATTCTTAACTGAGATAGCTTCGAGGGCAAGATCCTTTGCCTTGTTGCAAAGGCTTCCAACAATCGACTCCTTGTCCTTAAAAACATTTCGATTTTGATCCAACCAAATGTTCCATAACATATTGTAGGGAAGGATATCCCAGACTCTCTTCACTATGTTATTATTCCTTTGTTGTCAGGGATAGTTCTTTTTCCATTTATGAATAATTTCTCCTATAGTGTTTTGGTTGCTCCACAGGATTTGGTTGTTATGAGATAAGTTTCTCCAGCAGTCGATGGCAAAGGGACAATCAAGAAAGAGGTGATGCATGGATTCTTCAACAGCTAGACAGTTGGGACAGCAAGAAGGACCATTGATTCCCCGTTTTTGTAAATTTTCGATCGTAAGGATTTTCCCTTTAAGAATGGTCCAGAGAAATATTTTGATTTTTGGAAGGGCCTCAGATTTCCAAACCGCCTTCCAGTGATTCCAGCTTGGCATGGGATAGTTAATATTGCAAATGTACTAGTGGGCAGCTTGGATGGTGTAAATAGATCCAGATGGATCCCAACGAAACCCATCTAAATCATTATTTTTAACAAGAGCTATACTATGCAAATGAGATTGAAGGGCAGAGAGGATTGCATTGAGATCATTGGGTATGGTTGGGAAGGACCAACTAGACCAAATAAGGGTGTAAGGATCCCACTGGGAGATCTGGTCCAGATAATGTATGCCTATTCTTTCAAAAAAGGAGAGGATAGGATTGACTCCACCTTGTCTATTTATTGGTTGTTGACCCATGATTCTGTCAGCTCCAATATTGATGCTTTCACCTCCCTTGGGATTTTTTGAAGTATTTTGAGCAATTAGAGGAATTTATGTTTTGCATAATTACCAAATTTTGGAGGAGTGTCTATTGGGGATATCTTGATCAAGAAGTTGTTGCCTTGGAAAATTTAAATATTTAATTTCCAGCACCTTTTTCCACCAAGCAGGAAGGCCAATATTGAGTCTCCAAACAATTTTGCTTCCAAAAGCTAAATTGAGAAATTTGGGAGATCTGATTCCAAGACCTCCTCGGTCTTGGGACTGAATAACCTGCTTCCAATTAATCAAGTTGAATTTATTTTTGTCGTTCTTCCCTCCTTGCCACAAGATTTGGCAGAGTATGACTTCCATTTTATAATGAAAGGAGGTCAGAGCTTGTATAAGAGAGAATTGGTATAGGGGCAGAGAAGATATACCTAAGTTAAGAAGAATGAGGCGACCAGCTGGGTTAAGCCAAATGGAGCCCCACTACTGCGCTTTTCTTTTCATATTGTTGATTATAGTGTCCCAAACTTCTACCCTCAAAGGACCTGCACTTACAGGAATGCCCAAATAAGAGAAATGGGTCCAATCATAATTGCATGAGACTCCAAAAGTGTTGGCAATATTGTGGAGAACCTATGCTACTATGTTCCAACCGTAAATGCAACTTTTCAACTGATTAACCAAACTACCAGAGTATCTCATGTATTTGTCTAGGAGAGACTTGAAGCACTTGGCTATTGTGATGGATGCCCCTCCAATTAATAGAGTGTCATCGGCAAATTGTGAGTGATTGATATTCTTGACTCCATTCCCAAATTTTATTCCTGTAATGAGGCCAACCCTATGATTGAAGTCCAACACTCTGCTAAAGGATTCAGCCATCAAAATAAAAAGATAAGGTGAAAGAGGGAAACCTTGTCTTAGACCACGGGAGGATTGGAAAGCTTCTCCTAGTCTGCCATTAACAAGAGGGGAGATCCAGAGCCCAAAAATGCAAGATTTGATGAGGTTGAGAAAGCCTACATAAAATCCCATCTTCTTCAAAACGGCCAAGAGGAAGGAATGTCTTACTCTGTCAAATGCATTGGCCAGATCAAGTTTGAGATTCAACCCTTTCTCATTTCTGGATTGACTCGAGTGAATGGCTTCTTGCACAAGAAGAATGGAATCAGTTATTTGTCTATTGGCCAAGAACCCCCCTTGATTTTCAGAAATGAGAGAAGGAAGTAAAGGCTTTAGGTGAGTTGCAATAACTTTGGTCAGGATTTTATAGGAGGAGTTACAGAGTGATATGGGTCAGAATCGATCAAATGAAGAGGGGCAGTTTTCTTTGGGGATGAATGCTAGATGAGTAGCATTGGTGTATCCCCTTATTTTACCCTTTCGTTGGATCCAATTGAGCATTTTTATCAAGTCCTTTTTTATAATTCCCTAGAATGCTCGATGGAAACAAATGGGGAAGCCATATGGGCCTGGGGCTTTATTAGGCTGTAGAGTCCAGATCGATCTTCTAATTTCCTCTTCATCAATCTCCTGATTTAGACTATCATTCAGTTCCTTACTTGTCCCTGTAGGAAGATGTTGCAACAGGTCTGTGTAATCCTCTTCTTCTTTTGTTTCAGTTAGGAGATCTCGGTAATGATCTGTAGCAACTCTTCGAATAGCCTCCTGTGTGCTTTGTCAGTTACCCTCATCATCTAGGATGGAGCTTACATTATTCCTTATCTTTCTAGTTGTAGTTTATTTGTGAAAAAATGTTGGGTTCTTGTCTCTCCCTTGCAACCAAAGTTGCCTCCATTTTAGCCTCCATTTTAATTCCTCTTCTCTATTTGCTCGATACAGCTGTAAATAGAGGTCACTTTCTTATTGTTTGTTCTCTTGGGAAAGGTTGTTTTCCTCTATTGCTCTTTGGATACTATCAAGGTTATTTTTAATCTCTTTTTTAACCTTCTATGGTTCTTGATAACTGGTTTTAGCCCATTATTTTATAGCCTGTTGTTTTCTTAATTTGGTTTCCCAGATGAAACTGGGGGACCCTTCCACGTGCTGGATCCAAGAGTTGTAGACTATTCCTGCGACTACTGGCATATCGTTCCAAAGGGAACTATACCTGAAAGGAATGGGCCCGAGGAGGCTATGATTTTCCAGCATGAGTGTTATTGGGTAATGGTCAAAGGTTGAACACGTCAATATGCTGGCATATCCAACAGAGAAAGTAGAAAGAAGCGAGACATTGATGAGAATTATGTCCACCTTTCCATGATGTTACCTGTACCCATCCTGCAGTTATTCCATGTGTATCTACGGTTTTTTGGAGGAATGTCCATAAGATCATGATCCTGCATGATATTTTCCAAATGAGTTCTGTATGGATCAGGTGTAAAACTGCCTCCTCTTTTTTCATATTGAAGTTGCCTCCCAAAATGATATTAGAGTTTTCTTCTACATCTATATTGTCTTTTAGATCATGCCAACAGCACTCCTTATCTCTGAAATGATTAGGCACGTATATATTGTAGATGATTATGATTTTCTTATCTACTTTATTTTCCAAGACTGTTTTGATCCAATGTTGATTTAATGTTTCCAAAGTGCAGTTCCATATGCTTTGGTTCCAGATTGTTGCAACTCCTCCTGAAGCTCCTCTTACTTCACTGATGTTGCCTTTATATAGTCTCTGTTGTTCGATAATTCTACTCATTTCTTGCTGACCTTACTTTGTTTCTTGTAATAGAATAATGTCTGGTTTCTCAGAGTGGATAAGATTCCTTGGGGCTACTACCTTAGAGGGGTGCCCAAGTCCCCTGATGTTCCAAGACAGGATTTTCATCATTGGATATGTGGAGTACGGGGAGGTGCTCACCCCCCTTGGTCCTTGTTAGTTGTTTCTTTGTCATGTTTCCCCAGAATGTAAGTTTTTGTGGGTGTCTGAGTTCCCATTACTATGTCTTTTTGTGCGTTCTCATCCCAATGCTGCTTGGCAGATTTCCTACCTGGACCAGGTTTCTTAAATGATTCACTAGTACCTCCGTGATCTTTGGAGGAGATCCTAGTAATTCTGTTGAGGGGAGGATCAAGAGGGGGTTGAGAAGAGATGATCAGGGGAAAAGAAGATTCGTTGGTTTCCCAGTGATGGCTTTCAGGGAGAGGTGGATCCTGGAGGTCGGGGGGGATAGAATAGAGAAGGGTTTGGATGAAGGGAAGGTCAGAGGTAGGGAGAGGGGAGGAGGCTTAGAAGGTGTAGGGGAGGAAGGGGCCGAGTGAGCTGCAGTGGAGACCGAAGGGCCTGCATCAAGGGGAGCTTTAGCTGAAGAGGTTGTTTTCTTTTTTTTAACCATTTCCCATTGTTCCTCTTGTGGACCATTCTCTACATCAATAAGATTAGTACATCTATTGGTGAAGTGGTCGTATTCATGACATACCTTACATTTAAATGGGATATGCTCGTAATCTAGCTGTTGAATATGGCTCCAATCGTCCACTTTGAGCTTGATGGATTCCGAGAGGCCTTTGCCAAGGTCCATTTCAACACAGATCTGTGCACAGGCTTGCATGTTTTCTTTTGGTTCGTTGCGATCAATATATTTACCGACTGCATTCCCAATGGCACGAACCAATTCATCTCCCCAGCAATGGAGAGGGAGATGAGGGAGTTGGACCCAAACCGGAACAGTACTGGGAACATCTATCTCTGGATCAAAATTTGGGGTCCATTTATTGAGATACAGGCCCCTGGAATCCATGAAATAGGGCTCGTTTCTGAATATTAAATCCTTATCTTCTTTGGATTCAAAGTGAAAGGTGAAGTACCCTTTCCCGCAAAATCTGATGGATATTTTTCCTTGAATTTTTTCGGACCAGTTCCTTTCAACCCATCTTTGAACAGTTTTTGGAGATGGCCAGAGGCCTGTGAATTGACCAATGAGTCCTTTTTCTGCCAAAGACGGAGCAGCCATGCGTGGTAGAGCTGGAGGCAGGTTAACTTCTTGAAGAACATCCAGCTTCTTGACAAATTTTGAGACTGTTGGACGGGGGCGTTGTGGGGGCAATGATTTAACCAAATTTGAGAAGGCCTGTTGAGGATCGACCCCCTCCAATGGAGCTTCCGGAGGGGCCATGGAAGGAGGCCAAAGGCCTTGACTCCTACGCAGTAGAAACCTAGGGTGCAGCGTGCACGCAGCAGCAGCGCATTCTCGGTCATAAATTAACATTAAAAAAATAATATATAATTAATAATACACTAATAATTTATTAATATAATAGTAATATATTAATATATTAGTATATTCTTAATAATATATTTTATATATAATATATATATAGTATATAGTAATATATTATATTATATGTAGATAATATTAATATGTTAAATAAATATTTTATATTTATATAATGAACCTAATATAATATTAGATGAAGTGTATTTAATGAATAAAATAATTAATAAATTAATATTAAGATATTAATGTATTACTTAATTATGAAAATATATTACTGGATTATTGTATTAATATTAGTATAATATACTAATAAATTAGTATGATAATATTAATGTAATAAATTAATATAAGGTGGTATTAAAAGTGAAATTAAACTTTAACAATTATGAGGGGTAATTAATCTTAGAGATGAGGGAGCCAATTTCTACTTATCTCAAGTTTGCCATCCCGAATGAGGTTGTTAGAATGCTTCATAATCTCGAGCCTTTTTTTTAATTTTATTTTGTAGTGATCTTCTTTAGAGATGATTTTAGTGTCTTCGAGGCAGATATGATGCTTTGATTGGAGCGAATGTTCCACAAAAGCATAGGTGTGAGTGCATTGAATTTTTATGTCTACTCCTTGCACCTTAATTCTTATTTAAATGATCTTCTTGTTTCACCAGTGTAGATTCTTCTACAAGAGCAATTGATTTTGTAGATCCCTTTTAACTTTAACTGATTTCATCTTGTGCTTTAATGTTTCCATAGGTTTAAATACAGAACCAATATTCCTTTCCTTAAGAACATTGCTAAGGTTATTAAGAAAAGGAATGTTGGTTCTGTATTTAAAGCTCTAAAACAATAAAACACAATATGAAATCAGTTAAAGACGGAATTTATCAGCAACAACTAAAAGGGGTGTACAATCAATTGCTCTTGTGGAAAAACCTATATTGTGAAACAGAAATATTGTTTAAAATAAGAATTAAGGAGCATGGATCAGACAGCAAGAATCAATGTACTCACACCTCTACTCTTGTGGAAAAATCCCTCCATTCTAAGCATCATATATGCCTTGAAGACACTATATTTATCTCTAAAGAAGATCACTACTTCAAAAGAAAACTTAGAGAAGGGATCGAGATTATGAAGCATCCTAACAACCTCAATCGGGATGGAAAAATTGAGATAAGTAGAAGTTGGCCCCTCTCATCCTTCATCTCTAAGATTAATTACCCCTTGTTGTTGTTAAATTTTAATTGCATTATTAATAATACCTGATGTAAGAATTATATTAATTTATTATTGTATTACATTAATATTAGCATACTCATTTATTAGTATATTATATTAATATTAATACAATAATCCATTAATATATTTCCATAATTAATTAATACATTAATATCTTGACATTAATTTATTAATTGATTTATTCATTAAATACACTTCACCTAATATCATATTAGGTTTATTATATAAATATTAATTCACTAATATTAATATGTTATACTGTTAACATATTAATATTATTGAGCCCCAGCGGATAGTTCAATTGGTTGAGTTCTCATTGTTAATTACCTTTCCAATTGGGAGGTCACGGAGTCAAATCTCCTCGACACCCTTGGGGTTAGGCCCAATCAGATAAGTTAGTGGGTAGATCCCTTCAGATGGATCTACCCAGATTTTACCTATGGATGTAGCAGCCACTCAGTGACCATGAACCACAATTGAAAAGAAAAGCATATTAATATTATCTATTATATTAATATATTAGTATAACATATTATCAAGAATCTACGAATCTATTAATATATCACTTACTTATTATATTAATAAATTGGTATATTGTATTATTAATAATATATTAATTCTTCAATGTTAATTTATTAGATATTTTCTACATTAATAATTATAAATATTTCAACATATTTCTTAATACGCATGCATCAATTATAATCTAATATTATTCATTAATATTTTTTCTAATTATTTTTATGGCTTTTTAGTTTTAAGTATTTTTAGGTGTTTTTTTTTTCTTTTTATTTTTTTTTATCTTTTATCGTTTTCTTCATTTCCTTCTTTTTATTTATATTTCTTCCCTTCACCTTTTTCTCTCAAACATCTTGTCCGGATGATGGGTCCTAGTATGGACTTGAAAATCAAATTGTGGAGTATATTCCAGATTTATCTTCTTTAGAAAGATGGAAGTTGAGATTGTGTATAGATTATTGACATTTGAATAAGATGACAATGAAGAAAAAATATATGTTTCCTATGATTGGAAACCTATTTGACCAACTAAGAGGAGTTGTGTTTTCCAAAATCGATATATGGTTTGAGTATCATCTGGTCATAATTAAGGACAAGGACATTCACAAAACTACATTCAAAATGAAGAATGGTCATTATGAATTTGTAGTAGTGCCCTTAAAGCTGACAAACACCCTAGCAACCTTCATGTGTCTGATGAATAATGTTCTCAATCCATACTTGGATAAATTTGTATTAGTATTTGTAGATGATATCTTTGTAATTTGAATACGAAAAAAAAAAAAACAAAACAAAAAAAAAAAACAAAAAAACAAAAAACACAAAAAACAAAAAAACAAAAAACAAAAAAACAAAAACAAAACAAAAAACAAAAAAAACAAAAAAACAAAAAACAAAAAAACAAAAAACAAAAACAAAAAACAAAAAACAAAAAACAAAACAAAAAAACAAAACAAAACAAAAAAACAAAAACAAAAAAACAAACAAACAAACAAAAAAACAAACAAAAAAAACAAAAAAACAAAAAAAACAACAACATGAAGACCATACAAGAGTTGTTTTACAATGCTAATGGAGCATAAATTATATGAAAAACTCAAAAAGTGTGAGTTTTTCCAAACCTAGGTTCACTATTTCGGACATGTAATTTCAAAGGAAAGAGTGGTTGTGGATTTTGAAAAGATCCAATTAATAATGGAATGGTCCACTCCCCATGGCAAAGGTCAAATCCTTTATGGGATTGGTTGGTTATTATCGAAGGTTCATTCATAACTTCACAAAGATTGGGAATCCCATCACTGCTTTACAAAGAAAGAGAACAAATTTTCAATGGAATCCTGAATGCATTGTTAGTTTTAAATAGCTAAAAAGTTACTCACTTGTGCACCTATCTTGAGAGTAGCTTACCCAAAAAAATATTTTGTAGTTTGCACTAATTCTTATAAAGGGGGATTCGGTGGAGTTCTAATGCAAGAAGGACATGTAGTCTGTTGTGAGTCCTAGAAGTTGAATGATCATGAAAAGAATTACATCACCCATGACTCGGAGTTGGTAGCTATAGTACATGTTAGGTCCCTACAATACTAGTGTATCCCACATAGAATCTCACTATTGTTATTGTTGTGCCCTTACATTATTATTGTTATGTAGGCCATTACTATATTTGTGACTCTTTAGACTCCTATATATACAAAGGAGATCTTGTCATTTGTATCATCCAAGAATTGTTCATTTATATGATGTAAAAGGAGGTTACCCCCTTGAAGAGGTTTATTTTCAAGTCGTTGATCTATCTCTTTCTTTAATTTTGTGATATGGTTACATAACCTTTGATATCATAGCTTTGGATCATAAACACCGGATTCAATTAAACAAATATTGAATCGAGTTCTCACTTTTCAGAGGTAACAAAAAATAATATGATTTTGAAACGTGTTGATTCATAATACACCTTTTTATTTAGCATTTTTTAGACTTTAAATTTTCTTATGTCTTAAGTATGCACATTTTCTTTTTAATGTTAATGATTTTCATGTCAATTTGAAAAGCGTTGATCCAACATCAACCCTGTTTTTTTTTAATTATATTTTGCTATTTAAATTTTTTGATATATTAACTATAGATTAAAAAAAAAAAAAAAATGTTGGATTTTCATTCAGACTTTGAAAAGCATAATCCTTATTTAGGCATAATTTTTAACACTTTAAATTTTCTTATCTCCAAGATGCACAATTTTTTTTAAATATTGATTATTTAACTATTTTTCAAGTGGTTCCCCTTCTTATTTTCATCCTAAGATGTTTATTTTTAAGTGTTTCTCAAATTTGTGTTTTTGTTTTTCTTTGCTGCTTTTATAATGTTTTTTTTGCAAAGATTAAAAAATAATAAACTAATATTTAAAATTAGGATTTTATATATTTATATATCATTAATTAATACTTCAATTCACACAAAATAATTGTCATTAAAAATAATAATTTTAAACACTCGATAAAAAAATACATATTTTACATATACATATAATTAAAAAAATACATATTTTGAGACCTGTTCGCTAAAAATGACATGTTAAATAATAAAAATTTATGAAAATTTTGAAAAATAACCAATTTATAAAATATTTCTGAATTTTATATCCAAAAATGGTAGCATTTGAATTTTTTTTCCAAAAAAATTGATTAAAAAAAACAATAAAATTAATTAAAAATATGTATATATATTCTTAAATATAAATCACAAACATAAAAAATTAAAAATACAATTCAATAAAGAAAAAAAAAATTATGAATTATAAAAACATTTAAAGTAATTAAACCCCCTTGTTTCCCGAAGGGTTGCAGGTCAAGACGGG
>APFE030008578.1:0-73841 GCA_000404065.3 Pinus taeda | reverse complement strand
AGGTTTGTGTCAATTCTAGACTGGCAACATGACCTCATTATATGTCAATTTGATAGTTGATTTTAAAGTTTCCGTTATAATAGATCCAGTTTGCCCCCATAATGTGTCAATTTCATGGCTAGGTTTTAAGTTTCCATTGCAATAGGTCGAGTTCGCCTACACTATGTGTCAATTTGATGGTTTATTTTTAATTTTTGTAGCAACATCTCAAATTGTCTTAGGCTCAAATTCTAAGATAGTTATACTTTTAGCATTTAAAAAATAAATTACTCTTGGTATAATGACTCACATTTAGATGTTCATTTTTAAAGTTTTTTTAGTCATATAAATTTTCCATAATGACATGCTTGAAATATATTGAAAGCTTAAGGTTTTTTGTAATTGTGATCTTTGGTTTTAATTCAATGGTTGAAAAATCGTCTAAATATTAAAGTTTTTCTGAGTCATGATATTTTGTCTTTAAGGTTATGCTTGAAATCAGTTATAAGTATTTTATCTTTAACGCCATGGTTGAAAGTTGTTGGAATTTTAAGGCTTTTTAGAGATGTGATATTTATCTTTAATGGCATACCTGAAAACCATTGGAATTTTAAGGTTTTTCAGTCATGATATTTTATCTTTAATGTCATTGCTAAAAAATGTTGAAAAATTACCATGAAATTAAAAATTAATAATAACAATAATAAATAAACAGTACTCCCACATCAACATTTTTTGTTTTCAGTGTCTTTTTTGCAGAAAAAGGATTGATTTTCACTACTATTTTTAAAAAGTGTTGAAAATCTACTCCGAAAAACAAAACAAAAATATTGATACAACATTAACATTTTTCATTTTCGAGGTGTCTTCTCATGTTTTTTGGGTGTTTTTTGGCTAGAGTTTTCATTTAGAGAAAATAGTTCTCGTTTGATTGGATCTATGTTCCTAGGGCTTCACTACTTCAAACAAATCATTTTGGCATTTTCGCTATAAATTATTTTATAATACTTCAACGCTGAAATTTCAATCATGTGGAGCTGAAATCTTGGTGAATATCATGTAAAAAATTTCAATCTTGGTTTGTTATATTCTCGGAGATATGATTCAAGGAAGTTAGGATTTTGGTATGCTCCAAAATTTTGTCTCAAACATGTGTATCAGGGAAAATCATCATAATTTTTGTTTCGGGTAGCCAAATTGAATTTAGTAAAAAGTGGATGAAATTGCATAAATTGTAGTTTCTTCTGTACCATTTTTAGGACTGAAGAAGAAAACAGTGACATGTAACATTTCGTACAAGTTCGCTCTATTGAACCAATGCATAAGTAGGTCATCTTGGGAGATTTTCCCTAACTTTATCTTGAAGACTCCAATCTCAGTCTAATTGGTGGTGTTGGAAATAGGACATAGAAGGGTACCATATGACAAAATTTAGACTTTGGGAAGCTAAAATTACAGAGATACAACATTTTCAAGATTAAGCTCCTAAAAGTAAGAAAAATGTGTATTTTTTTAAATTTGCATAACTTTTGTTTAAAAAATCAGTTTAAAGTGATTCAAAGGGCATAGTAAAGCATATATATCATTGTTTGGTTCCAAAATGCCTTGAAACAAAAAAAATGGATACACCCAGTAAGAAACCAGAAAGATCTACTATGATACATGAAGAAGAGGAAGAAATGCAACATGATATATCAAAATTATGAGACCAAGTACAACAAATTTCACTCTCGCAAAGAGTAACCAAAAATGAACTAGAAGCTAAGATGGGCGGTTTGAAGAATAGTTTAAAAGCAGACATGTAATTTTTGAGCAATGGTTTAAAAACAAAAATGAAAAGGGACCTCGAAGGTTTGAAGGAAGGTTTGACAAAGTTGCTACAAGAAATGCTTCCTAGTGGTGACAAGGTACTCGATGAAAATCATGATGAGGATAAAGGAATATGAATTACAATTTTAGAGACTCAAATGTTGGGTTTAAACCCAACCACATTCCAACTATCATTATGAGCAAGTGTAATGGCAAGGTTCTGGTAACATGGATACTACAGATAGAGTAGTTTTGTTATCTACATGATGTGCAACACACACAAAAGGTACGCATTGCATCTTTATATTTAAAACCCAATCAAATTGTATGGTATCAATGGCTTTGTTGTAGTAAATCACTAGTCACTTTGACAATTTTTATAGAGGAATTGATAGCACATTATGAGGATACAAAGAAAAATACATTCTTTGATAAATCTCAAACAAAAGGGTTCGATGGCAGAACACATTGAGGACTTCCAAAGATTGAATATCAAGGTAATTGATATTCTAAAGGAGAATGTGATTGATATCTTCAAAGGGACTTTAAGGATAACATCCAGCATGAGGTTCGCCTTTGGGAACCTAATTCATTGGAAAATTCATTCAAGGTGGTAAGAAAGTTGAAAGAAAAATTATGGCAACAAGGAGGTCTACCACTCACGACTATAAAGATGGAAGTGTTGTTGCTTATAGCCTCCCGCAACCTACAAGGTTGACACCACAACAATTGGAGGAAAAAAGAGCAAAATGGTTTTGTTACAATTGTGATAGAAAATACACTAAAGGTCATAAGTGTGTTGATAAGAAAATATTTTACATAAATTATGGAGGGGAGGAAGAAAAGGAATGTTGGCTTGTTTGGGCCTGACCCAGGTTCGGAAGAGTTATTTAGCCAAACAAATCCCGCAGCTACCGGCCCTTTTGGCAACAATCCGCGAAGCGCGAACTGAGGTCTCACCCGAGGTAGCAAGGAAGGGTGTTGGAACCAAGTTTCCGCACCCTAGGGATGTCTAGATGTGTACTAGAGGGTTTGCGCACTAGTCTACATCTCCGCGCTGCTTGGTCTTCGCACCGATCCAGAGTGATTATATCTTTCATATTCATGCGCTATTTTACTTGAAGGAAGCAGTTGTGATTCAAAACTGTTCAACAGGGTCTTTAAGAAAACATTTAACCAACATAATCTATTTGCGCACAAAATGAACCCAGATTTGCATACATTCATCACATTTGCATTAACTAGATATAGAAAGGTAAACCATAAAGATAGATGCGCAATAACATAGAATTACAGAAGCAAACTTATATTTGTTCTTATTCTCCACTAATACATCCAGATCTACCCTGCGCACTCAGCTGCAGGGGTCCACGCACACAGCTGTAGACTTTCCAGGCCTCTGCACACACAACTGCAGAGCCTCTACCTACTACCCAACCCTCAAATTTGACTACAGATGCTTTCAGACTATCTTCTTCAAGAACCCATTACATTTCATACTCTCAAAAGTATGTCTTTCCCTCATAGAGCCTCGCTCTATTTATACCCTTTCTTGGCTCACAACCCCTGTGTGGGCTTACTCTATTTATATTTCTTTACATTATCTTCGGGTGGACTACCCTTTGACTCAACCTATTACAATTCGCGCTTTGTGCATTTAGCAGAGTCTTTATCCTAACTTTACCCAAAATGTCTAGCTTCACGCCCCTTAACCGTTGCGCGGGGCTTCCGCTACCCAACAGTCCCCCAACACAATCATCACGACTCGTCCCAAGTCACTAGGCTAGCGCGATGATATTCTCACAAAGGTTGGTTACTAACTTCTGCACAACGCGTGTTTCTTCAACAAATTTTGCGGCGATTCGTTGTACATGTTCCACCCGAGTCACAGATGCATCTGTGTCAGTCAGATTCGCCTACTCGGAATCGCAAACCACCTGCATGTGTGCTAACTTGCCCTCAATCATTGTAGAGACAGCAAATGCTTCATCAAGCCAAGGCTGAATGTGTTCTTTAAGATCTACCTCTTGTTGACATGCAACATCCATTTGGGCTTTGAGAGCCTGGGCCTCCCGCATTTTAGCCAGTTGTTGTGTCAGAGTGACCATCTATGCATCACCGCAAGTTATATCATAGGCTTGTTGTAGTGCACGCGCCTCAACTTCTATGCGTTATATGGTGGGGTCCTCTTGGAGAGATGTAAGTATACGAATCAACTGATCTAAGAGCCCCGAATATTCACGAACAGCGCACCTCATTGTTTCTATGTCTGCTTGAATTTTCATGCGATGTTCTTCCCGGTATGCCAATGGTTGTTGCAGCTGTAGTCTGAGCTCTGTTATTTGTTGATTAAGCTCCCCTTGTGCTTTTGCGGCCGCCTCTTAGACCATGCGGGCTCCTGTGGCCATGTGTTGAACCTTGGTAACAGCTGGAAGGTCCACGGGGATATCTAACGCTAGAACCGTGCTGCATGCTTCTGTTACGGCTTGTTCAACATCCCGATAGAATTCAACCAAGGTAGCATACTGAAGATTTATCTGTTCTAACTCGGATTTTTGCTCTCTTAAAGTGTGAAGGGAGTGAATTTCCCTAGCCCGGAGTTCGCTAGTGATTCCATCCTGTAGTTGGTAGAGTGACCCCCCGGGTAGGGCAGCCAGATTTAACTCCCAACTATGGTCGTCACCGCATAGCATTGGTTGGCAATTGTACAGTATTCGGTGTGGGCTTGTGCACCATCTACTCAGCTGTGCTTGTATTATCATCGAAGAGGACTCTGCCTAGAGAGCGCCTTCATTGCCTCCAATTGCAGCTTGATCTCCCCCAACACAATTGTTTGCTCTATGATTATAGCAGGCAAGGCATTAGTAGTGATAGGACTCGCTGTGAATTCTTTCTCCAAAGCCCTCGCTATTTTGGACTTTTTCCGGGCAGTTGGTGAGTCTTGTGTGCGCGATCACTTGCCCTAGTCTGTGTGGTCCTGCGTCTCTATTTCCTGGTCTGACTTCAATACCTGTTCTGCCATGATTTCTTCTACTAGTGAATCCTTAGCCACGTCTTGTTGCGAGGCCATTTGTTGTTCCCGACGTGCCTTTTTTGCCAGGTGCATGAGCCACTGCTGGCGGTCCTTCTTTTGTTGTTGCGCAGAGAGTTGGTCAAGGATGGCCTTATCTAGGGTGCGCCATTCAAGTGGCCACGCAGCCAAAACTACGTAGATTGCCTCATCTGTTTCCATGAATGGAAGTGCGACCTAGGCCTGTTCCAGATCCTTCTGCACCTGGATGTACAAGTGATGCATGTCGGTTTTAAACTCGGTCGTGCTCTGAAAATTATTATAGATCGTGGGAGACATTCGCGGTTGTTGAGCAATCCTTGTCCTTATGCTTCCTTCCATAGAGGTACAGAAAGCGCGAATTGCGGAAACCCTTGTCGCATCCCTAGTACCGCCCAACGCCATATACCGCACCGCCTTCGGGGGGTCATCTGTAATGCTGGGGAACTGGCTATCCTGTGGTAGCTCACCTGTACCCAAGAGAATTTACAAAAGCAACCATGCATAGTGAAATGTTTTACCTTTGTCCTGAGCTTCTTGACAGTTAGTCAGGAATTCATTGCATAAGAACTGTGCCCAATTGCACTGTACCCCTTCAGCACACTGTCCAGCCAACACAATGACAGAAGCAGGTACTTCATCTGCGTGGCATTTCCACATGAGTTTACAAATGAGAATCTGAGTAACCACTCGGACAGGTCGGTCGTTGATGATAGCTATGACATATCCTCACTTACCTTTATCCAGTTGATATCGTGTTTTTGTCACTTCAGCGAGCCCTACCTCGCTATTGGTTCCTGGGGTGTCAACGGGATCATTTCCCTTCAGCGGTAGATGTGTTATTCGGTGGATTACCTCAGCTGCGATCGGGATCGACTCTTCCAACCACAGGAACCCATCATGTACCAAACAAAGTAGTTGCCAGGTTACAAATGTGGTAATAGTCATGCGGTGGTAATGGGGTAGCCATCTGAGGTTGAGGATGCCCGCCTTCTCCACACCTAGTAGCCAAGTCCATGGTAATATTATGTCTTCGGCTAGCTCAGGGAACTTATCACGCTCTTCCAGATCCCAATCTTCAAACTTGAGGCTCGGAACGCATCCCAATGGCAAGCCTTCGAACCTTATGTCATCTGGAAGAAGCAGGGCCTGAAGCTCAACCTTCGCAACATCTAAGTCCTTAGGTACCTTGGTGGACCCTCGCCATGGAGAAAGATATGGAGGTAACTATGGGAGTTGGAATGCACCCACCTCCTCCTCAGACTGCATGTCTATCTGGTCAAGAAACTCTTGGAGAGCATCGTCATCCTCATCAGTCTCGGTGGAAAGGGTTTTGCCCTTATCGGCTGTTGATTTCTTGGTGAACTGTGGTGAGGCTCGAACTATCCCTGTCTTTTTCTTAGTCTTCTTTTTTTGCGGTGTGCATGGGGATTTTGGAACCCCCGGCTCTTGACTCCCACCTTCTGGCTCTTCTGGATTCAGCTACATTACTTCCACGACTCGTACTCGGGTTCTAGCCATAGTACTCATGAGGTGTCTGTGACCCGATTGCTTGCTGCTCTGCTCTGATGTATAGTGCCAATATACTTGTGTCGTGCCTCAATCGTAAAATAAATCTGAAATTTTGAACGTCTTTCTTCCCTCCTTTTCTAGTGTAGTGCTAACGTTCTCTTGACAGATCTTAGCAGATCCAACTCAGAACCCTCACCTTAAATGTCTGTCGCCCGCTCCTTCCTACCATACCGTAACATCCTTGTCATGAGTAGAGGTACTAACGGTCATTTCTGGATTGGTCCGCGTGGTAGCGCAGTTCCACGTGCGCCGCTGCGATTGGGGGGAAAGTGCTTCTCCAGACGGCTTTCTACAGTCTTTTTTATAGTCCCACACCTTCTTTAAAATGCTCATGGCATTGAGACTGTAGCGTCGACCCCTAGTTAGGTGTTCGCACCACTAGTGCGTCGTTGCAACGTCCCTACCAGCCCGAGCTGCGAGCACCGCTCAGTCACTTGGGTAGCCATTTTTTCGCTTCGAGGATTTGTGTATAGCCATGATAGCAGGGTCCTAACTCAGTCGTCCCTAATAGTATTCATAATGGGTTAGACTTGCTTTAGGTGCAGAGGGGTTATGCTATTGTGAGTGTCGCGGCGTGACATTCTTCTGGATCCATTCCCACACATCACTCTTTGGTATCTCGACCCTACCTGGGGCATGCAGCTATCCGACTTCCTCTGATCTTTCTTCCAGCGCTTACTCCAGACCCATTTAGGCTGCAGTATTTGCAACTTCCAAGAGGTTTGTATCAATGGACGACCGCGATGCGGGTTGCCCCTTGAGTCCCTGTGGATTCTGCCATCAACCAATAGCGACCAGATTTGCTTTAGGCTACTTCCCTTAGTTTATTTGGCCACTTGTGCCTGCACTTGTCCACAACCTCCATGCTTTTTCCTTTTCTTTAGTACAACTGCCCTTTCTGTTGAAGCCAATTTCATTCGAGGAGCTACCGCAAACAATATCGATACACCTGGTTGCAATCTCACCGAGGCAACCGATTTTTCGGCTTCCTCCGTGGATGGTTCTATAGCTCCCGTTGCAACCATCATGTTGCAATTTAATGTGGTTACTTCATGCAGGCGGTTCTTCCATCATTCAATCTCTTCATCCGAATCCAACGTGCAACAGCTATTGCGGTCCCATGAGAGTCGACCGTCCACTGTTGGATTCACCTTGTCCCAGTCTCGCGCTGTAAGCTAATAGATACAGTCCAGTTCCCCATCACTGTTGTCGTCGTGCACAGGTTCAGTATAACGTGTTCCTTCAGTTGGATCCAATGGAATCACTACGCAAAGAGAATTCTTTTCAAGACCATTTTTCATTTCTTAAGGTTGATGATTTCATTCGTGTTTGTTGCCCAATCTATCCCTAGTAACGCTAGATATGGATTACTGTCATCCATGATTTCAATGACCTCAAAATCTGTTTGTGTGTTGGCGTCGTCGATGTCCACAATAACCCCTTGTAGCCTTCCCATAGGCAGAATCTTTTGTTGGTTGGCCATTCATAATTGGGTTGGGGACCATTGCAGCGTAGGCCTACCCATGCGTTCCCAAGTATGCTTTGGTAGGACATTTGCGTCGAACCCCAGATCTAACATGACCTAGTCCATCTCATAGCCACCAATCTGGATGGTCAGTCGCATCTCCCAACCGATACGCAAAACCAGTTTGCACAATTTGCAGATCTGGTTGCCCTTCACTACTTGAAGTCGATGCTTCTGCAAAAAATTTCTTAGCCTCCAAAAAGGTTTCCTTTGCTTACACTAAATCAAATTCTGGTTGTTTTGCATGAGCCTTATGAACCCACATATCCTCTTCCAGCTTCTTCCCCTTATCTTCCCCTGTAACTGCACCGCTTCTAAGCATCATGTTTATGTTGGGGTCTTCAGTGTGTGGTTCAGCCTTCATCATCTAGACATTCTGGGTGGGGCTGGCTGGGAGAACTCCTTTTTCCCGTAATTGAGCGATGAGCGTAGGGCAATCGACTGCATCATGATCAAACTGGTAGCATGACGGACAACGGACTTTAGTTGGATTCGTACAATTCTGAGCGTAATGTCCTTATTCACCACAATTATAACAGATCAACTGTCCATGGCCCCGTCCGGGCCCCCATCCTCTACGCCCCCTGTCCGCGTATCAGGAATCCCCTGCGCACAAATGGTGCAACCGAGTCCTATCCGCACGTCTCTATTTTCATCTTATGTGTAGGTGGTCGATCCATCAGCATGTGGCAATCCCTTTCCTTGTGACCCATCATTCTGCAGAAGTTACAAAATAAGTGCTGAGGGGGTTGTCGTAAGTTCGGCAATAGGTGGCAGTTTCCCGTGGCATGCTTTCCTCCTACCTGGCAAATTGCGCACCAGAGCACAAGAGAAGCACTCAACCCTACTTGTACCTCTACTTTTAATGGCATCGGCCTCCTTCTGTCAGATGGTTCGAGAAAACCGGCCAACGGTCATTGTCGTGCGCTTGGCTCTTACATCTAATATAGTCTACCTCCGGTCGTACCTCTAGTCGGGACACTCTTCCTTGCTTCGGACTCTGCACTTCCAAGCTCAGGTTTTGAAGTTGCGCATGGATTTGTTGAACTCCCAAC
The DNA here is from genome assembly GCA_000404065.3 of Pinus taeda. Classification (NCBI taxonomy): domain Eukaryota; kingdom Viridiplantae; phylum Streptophyta; class Pinopsida; order Pinales; family Pinaceae; genus Pinus; species Pinus taeda. The sequence continues at coordinate 64,852 of APFE030008578.1, read as the reverse complement.
CCCAGGTCTAGTATTTGGATCGCGTGTAACCTCATTGTTGTCTCCAGTTCCTCGGCTTGGGTTGATATCTTATGTTATGACAAAGGCATCCTCAAATGGGGCGTCAAGGATGTCACAAACCACGTGCAATGTTGTCCATCTGTTAGGGTCATGTTAGCTTCGCGAATAGTACTCTTTAATCTCTGGTCCAACTCCCACGGAGTTTCACAGGCAACATTGCTATCTCTTTGAATCCAATGACCGACTGGGCTTCAGACTTTGGTCGGCCAAACTCTTTATTCAGTGCGTCCTAGATCGTCGTTATTCCCTCATTTGGATGGTCGGTTGAGTATTTTATGTACCATGTCAGCGCGCAATCCTACAGTGCACTGACCAGCGTGGCCCTTTTAATGTTTTCATCTGTTATGCCTTGCGTGTCCCATAGATATTTTATCACAAACCAGAACCGACTTGGCTCTTCATTCCCTATACCTTGAAATGTCGGTAACTTGACTACGATCGCCATCCCAGTTTTTGGTGGAGGAGGTGGTGAGGATGTTGGTGTGGATGGACTCGACGCAGGTGAAGCGAGTGGCTACGTAGATAGAGGCGGTATCAATGGGAAGCGTTCTTTAATCAATCAGACCGCACTCCCTAGCAAGATCCTCCTCGCTTTCCCACGAGATAGAAACCAACGGGTTTTTCTCTACTTCTCTTGTTATTTGATATCCCTTTCCGCTCCGCGTTATCACAGACATCAATACACGCAAAAAATCTGTTTTTCACACAATAGCATCTTAATCCAAGTATTCAATGATTTGATGCACCTTCCCCGCGGTCCTTGGAGAAAGTGCCTTGCCTTTCTGCTTCGTTGTAACTTACAGTTGTATCTATCGCAAATTCAGTGATAAATCCCCCAATGATCTGATTTAACCAATGGTCTACCACGTGCGCAAGTCTATCTTCGGTGGCTTCCATCCTTTGCACCAGTTCCGGAGTCCACACTATGGGCTGGTCCAATCTGCACCTCCCCACGTTATAAGCTAACTTCGCAATCCACTCATACAATTCTATCGAGAATGTTACGAAGAATATCTCATGTATGTCCGTGAATATATATCGATCCAACCACTATTCCTCTGATACCTACGAATTTTTGTTTTCTTGAACCACGAACTCGCGAAGCTTCAGATCCCACCAATCTTCAAGTTCTTTCTTCATAGGATTCCAATGTTCCCACATTAGAAACCCCTTACGCAGATCCTGGTCCCGCAGCAGAACCATTTTTTGGCTTGTTTGGGCCTAACCCAGGTTCGGAAGAGTTATTTAGCCAAACAAATCCCGCAGCTACTGGCCCTTTCGGCAACAGTCCGCGGAGCGCGGACTGAGGTCTCACCCGAGGTAATAAAGGAGGGTGATGGAACCATGTTTCTGCACCCTAGGGATGTCTAGATGTGTACTGGAGGGTTCGCGCACTTTTCTACAGCTCCACGCTGCTTGGTCTTCGCACTGATCCATAGTGATTATATCTTTCTTATTCATGCGTTATTTTACTTGAAGGAAGTAGTTATGATTCAGAACTGCTCAATAGGGTATTTAAGCAAACATTTGATCAACATAATCTATTTGCGCACAAAATGAACCCAGATTTGCATACATTCATCACATTTGCATTAGCCAAATATAAAAAGGTAAACCATAAAGATAGATGCATGATAACATAGAATTACAGAAGTAAACTTATCTTTATTATTATTCTCCACCAATACATCCAGATCTACCTTGTGCACTTAGCTGCAGGGGTCTGCGCACACAGCTGCAGACTTTCCAGGCCTCTGCGCACACAGCTGCAGAGCCTCTACCTACTATTCAATCCTCGACTTGGACTACAGACGCTTTCAGACTATCTTCTTCAAGAACCCATTACATTTCATACTCTCAAAATTCTTCATTTCCCTCATATAGCCTCACTCTATTTATACCCTTTCCTAGCTCGCGACCCCTGTGCGGGCTGACTCTATTTATATTTCTTTACATTATCTTCGGGCGGACTACCCTTTGACTCAACTTATTACAATTCGCGCTCCACATGTTCAGCAAAGTCTTTATCTTAACTTTACCCAAAATGTCCAGCTTTGTGCCCCTTAACCATTGCGCGGGGCTTCTGCTACCCAACAAGGAACAAGAGACATCAAAAGAAGAGGATAGACACCAGGGACCAACCCTAGAGAAAGAATAAATGAATCCGACAATACCGTGCAATGCATTGGCAAGAACTAATACTCCTCGAACTCTCAAGATAGAAGGATATATCAAGAAGAAAAAGGTAATAGTGTTGATTCATTTGGTTAGTACCCATAATTTTATTCATTGTAAGGTACTCAAGGAATTGAATTAATGTTTATATCCAACACTAGAGTGTCAAGTAATGGTTGCAAATGGATGAACTATAAATTGCTCAAGGAAGTGCCATAATATCAATCTAACCATGGGGGAATATATATTTAATAGTCCAATGTTTTCCATTCCAATGGGTGGTGTTAATGTTGTATTAGAAGTCTAATGGTTACAAAATTTGGAGACTATAGATTTTATTTTCAAGAACTTTTCTTGAAATTTTTCTACGGAAGGAAAGGAAATTGAATTAAGAGGTATCGCATGGAAATTGGGAAAGACAATTAGCTCTAATGGCATGACAAAACTTTTTAAGAAATGACAACAAGATGTAATTGAACAATTATGTTTGCTTGATGTTCAAACATTGAAATCATCCATTTCTCTATATCTCTAAAGAATTATGGACAATCATTCCAAGGTATTTGAAACTTCCAAAGATCTCCCACCTATTCATGATCATGATCATGTCATTTGCTTGATTCCAGGAAGTGTTGCTTCAAACATCACACCTTACAGATATCCCTATGCCCAAAAGAGTGAAATTGAACGTATGGTTGCGGAAATTCTAGAGGCAGGTATAATTCTACCTAACCATTGTTCTTTCTCTTCTCTAGCAGTATTGGTGCACAAGAAGAATGGATCATGGCGTATATGTCGAAATTATAGAGAGTTCAATCAGCGCATTGTTAAAGATAAAATGTTCATTCCTATCATTGATGAATTGTTGGATGAATTACATGGAGCAATTTATTTCACAAGTTGGATCTTCATTCAAAATATCATCAAATTAGAATGAAGAAATAAGACATTTCGAAAACAACATTCAGAACTCATGAAGGTTATTATGAATTTTTGGTCATGTCTTTTGGCATTACTAATGCACCTTCCACATTTCAAGATTTGATCAATTTCACTTTCAAACCCTTTCTTAAAAAATTAGTGTTAATATTTTTTGATGATATATTAATGTACAACAAGCCTTGGAAAGATCATATTCAACATGTTGACAAGGTCCTTGAACTATTGGAGGAGAAACAATTGTATGCAAAAGCCTCCAAATGTTTTTTTGGGGTACAGGAATATTATATCTCATGAGGGTGTTTAGGTAGACCCTAACAAAATTAAATCCATCAAGGAATGGAAAATCCCCACAACAATAAAGCAACTTCAAGGATTTCTCGAGTTGATAGGGCATCATCACAAGTTTGTTAAGAATTATGGAAAAATAGCAGCACCCCTAACAACAATATTGAAGAAATATGCTTCTTTTTGGACTCCAGAAAACAACATAAACTTTGAAACGGGAACTGATACGATTACCCTTTTCATTGAGGTAGCAAAAAAATCAACCAATTTTGAAAAGTGGTGATGTTGAATACATATATATAGATATTTTTTAGCATATTTTTTGGCACTTTAAATTTTTTTATGTACATTAGTTTTTAGAATGTTAGTGATTTGCATGCTCATTTTAAAAAGTGTTGATTCTGCATTAGGCCCTTTTTTAAAAAACTATTTTTTTTACTTTAAATTTTGTAATGTATTAAATGTGAATAATTATTTTCTAAAATTAACAATTTTTGAAGTGGTCTTCTTCTTCATATTTTCTTGTTTTTCTTTTATTTATTTTTTTTGTAGTGAAGTCTTTATGTTTTGGCATAGTTAAAGAAGAAGGTCGATGTTTTAAAGTTTCGATATTATACATACTTATATATTGTTAATTAATTTTTCAATGATCATATAATTGTCTATAAAAAACAATAATTTTTAACAACTGACATAAATATAAACATTTTGAACATAAATATAACTATAAAATTACACATTTTGATCATTTTTTGCTAGAAATGACATGTCAAAATCACAATTTTTATAGGAAAATTTTAACAAAAAATGGTTAAATAATAGTTTTTTATGAATTTCATGTCAAAAAATAATAATAATCACAGTGTTATTCAAAAAATAATGATTCACATAAAAATTAGAGTGAAAATCACATAATACAAATATTGAACATATAGCAGCATTAACTGAATACTTATTCTTCTCATAAAATATTAAAGTCAAAACATTACAAGTATAACTAATTAATAGTTACAAAAAATGAGTTTGGTTTCCAAGCATAACTTAAATTTAATCAACAATATCATGTAATCCAAACTCTTCATCCTCTAGAATTTCATCATTGTCTTCTTCCACAATATTTTCTGCTTCATTTTGCTCATTTTCCTCTTCTAATGGATCTTTGATGTCTACGAATCTCCCAATGTATGCCTCTCCAATCATTCCATCTAATGGTGGTTGAGGTTCCTTTTCCTTTTTGGCCAACTGTGATTCATTAAAATCCCCTTTCCTCAACCCAATTTTTTGCATTGTATCTAGAAGATATTGAAGAGCATTAATTCTTTGCTAAATAAATTTGCACTGTACTAGGTATTTTTCAATGGCAATGCAATTCCTTCTTTTTTGTAGGAAACATGCTAGTGTTGTACCTAATTATGAAGCACAAAATAAATAATGAATTAAATTAGTATAATAACATATAAATTAAGAAATAAGATATTGAAATTCATTTCTATATAATAAAACTTACCTAAGCCTGAAAATAAATCCAGAACCCATTCTCCTTCATTTGAACATAAGTCTATAAGATAGTTAATAAATGATTGTGGTTTCTGATAAATGTTAACTATTTCTCATTTTTCTTCTTTATCTTCATATGTTAATTTTTTCACAACAGCATCATAAACCAGCACTTGGCTATGACTCTTTCCATCTACCCAATTAAGAAGCATAGACTTATAGCTATCATCTTTTGTCCAACGAACTCACAATCATTTATAACTAGTTGATTTTCATGGTTAAGAAGATTTGACTTTTTTTTGTAACATGAAATAGTAAAAGTTCAATTAACTTGTACATAAATGAGTTTTTTAACATTAATCAAACATACAATTTCAACGTCTTACCATGTAAGATGCATCCTTAAGTTTGTTTTCCCCTTGAAACTTGTCAATAACATTACCAATTCTGTGTTTGTATGAAACGTCAAAAATATCCATTATGATGATGATGTGACTTCTACAAATCCCACAACCACTTTACTAAGAGCTTGATAAGTATAAGGGTCATTATCATAGTCAATGTTTGGGATATTGAAACCATGGGGAATATCTGCAATAACTAGGGAATAATCCATTTTAGGTATGAGTTTAGCAATGTCTTCACAGTCACCTCGTATTACTTGATATTAAATAGTGTCAAGCACATTCCAAATGAAATGAGTAAGAGTTGGATCAAGTTCAACATTCTTAACACGATTCTTTCTCAGTATTTTGATCTTAATTTTTTCAATAAAGCTTATGAAACTATCTCGTGCTCCATTTGCATCCTTCCTCATCTTTAATAAACAAATATTTGTCTAAGTTATAAAATAAAAATAGTATACATATAAATAAAAATGAATGTATAAATCAACATACATTTTTAAATGCAAGATAAAAATCTTTTAATGTTGATGTAGAACTTGAATCTGGGTAGTTGTGTACAACATCATCCCAATTATCTTCATTCAACAAGTTAATCGTTTGTTCTTGTATTTTCATGGAAATTTTGCGACTGAATAGATAAAATAAAAAAATTTAATATAATGATATGTATAACAAATACTACCAAGAACAATATGTTATATTTAAAAGAAAATTATAATCTAGAAATAGGTAAAAATAATTCAACAAACTTACTTTTGAAGTTCCTCAAACATTTCATCCAATGATAATTCCCCTGACTTCACATGAGATAATATTGTTTTGACAAGTTTTTCATCCTTCACTCCTTGCAATGCTCTCCAAGGTGTGATAGTCATATCTTGTGGAAGCTGCTTCATTTCAAGACATGATTTATTGCTACTACATATCAATGGTTTACACTTTTTGACCTTCTCGTTTTTAATGTCAATGTTCTCCCACATGCTAAAAATCTCATTAATCAATTCCGTATCTATATAGTTCTAAATGCCAACTAAAAAATGTTATCAATACTTCTGAATATATCATAATGTACTTTTCTGGCTTTTGAATTGATTTTTTCCTCAAATTGATAGCATGCTTCCATACAGCATTCCTTTCGAAATTCTAGACTAACATTTATCTTATCCCCACCACATTTTTCTTCAAATTCACTATGAATAAATCTAATCCTTTGGATGAAAGTCATAGACATCCTATATTCATTATTTGTATTATAATCTCATGCCAATAACTTTGTTTATATATCTAATAAACCATCATAAATAATACATTTCATTGTTTCCAAACATGGGTTATTGGAATATTCCTCTATCAATTGCCTTTGAACTTTTACAGAATGGTCCCCCCCAAGCACATAATAATTGTATTCAAAACATTTTGACTTATCAAATGCTTCTTTGTTGGAAACTTGAACTAGATCAACAAGAAGCACATAATTAACCACATGAACATATGGATTGTACCTCATCAATGTCTTCAAATTGTGAACATGCAGGTGGTGTGGCCTTCTGATTTGATATTTAAATTGTCCTTCACTTGGCTTATAGATTTGTCTCACGTTAAGCTGAAATGTACAACCACCCTTAATTAAGTTTGTCTTTGTCAAGTTATGTCAAATGGAATTTTGTTTTGTTTTAATAATGTCATCCTCTAAATCAGCTCCTGGTGTAATAATTTCCATACTTTCTTTTGAATTTTCACTGGGATCTTCATTGTTGGCCTTGACTATTTGAGATTGATCAACTTTCATTTTATTCCTCCTCTTTTCTTCTAGATAAGTAACATTCTCATCATCAACTAGAACAGAGACATTCTTGGGCATTTTTACTTTAGATCTTTTATGACTCTTCTCCTTTCTAACATCAGTTCTAATCTCATCCTTAGTAATGGCAACATATTCTTCAGCGTCAATTTCAACTTCCTCATCTTCAAAAGTAACATGTCTACCTTTACTAGATTTATCCACTATATACATTCTTTGTTGATCCCTTGGATGTAGTTTTCTAGCATCATGAAGATATATTTTTTGCTTGTTTTGCATATCTTCTTCTGATCCTAAGTAGAAACTGCTGACAACATTCATAATATCTTGTTTTATGAAATAAATGCCTCCTAACATAATTGAAAGATTTTCAATAAAATTTTGTCAATAAAAATATCATATGTCAATAAAAATTAAGTTATAAAAATATAATGATACATTTACAATAATGCAAAACACATAAATATAAATAACAATACTTACGATAGCTTGTGCAATCTCATTTATGATTTATTTACACATCTTTGTAGATTCCTCTGTTGTGTTATACATTGACAATGATAACTAATATTTAATCTTGTCATGTGACTTGAGCGGTTTTGTAAGTACATAAACAACTTCAGTGTCCGGTATCAAACAGATGTCTAGTACTTTTCCCAGCACCTCATAAATTCCACTATCGTTAGGAATATCAACATATAGATATATATGTATATGTTGTTCGCCTTCTCTATCTTTCACATACAATACATTTTTTGTATGCTTCACTTCTTGTGATTTCTTCCAGTAAGAAATCATCTTCTTATCATTTGAGATACTTGATAGATTTGTAATTATTAGCTTAGGTTTAGTTCGTTCAACAGTTTTTTTTAGGATCCACCTTTAATTTTAATAGTCTTTGGTCCAAAAAATTTCACAAAAATATTTCGTGATTCCATTTTCCTGCAAAAAATATACACATATATATAAATGAGTAAATTATAAAAAAAAATGAGAGCTTAAGTAAACAAACAAAACAAAACAAAATCTAAAAATGATAAATAATCATAAATCATAAATAATTTTTAAAACATAACCTTTAAAAATTAAAAAAAAAAAATAATAATAATAATAATAAAAAAATGTTCTGCCACCCCAACAACCCGTTGGGCCGCGAGGGTGGGGCGGAAGGGGTTGTGTGCCCTCCCCTCCCCCGTGGTCCAACAGGCCCATCGGGGTGGAGGCTCGTTGGACCCATGGGGGTCTACCCCCACGGGCCCATTGGGCCGCGCGGGTGGGGCGGGAGCGGGTTTCATGCCTCCCGCCCAACCCCCATGGCCCAACAGGCCCGTGGAGGTGGAGACCCAATTTTGAATCAGACCTCCAACCCCATGGGCCCGTCGAGTCGCGGGGGTGGGGCAGGAGAGCTTTGAACACTCTCTCCTGCCCGACCCATCCATGGGGGTGGAGACTTGATTCTAAGGATCAGCCCTCACCCTTGATGAGTTGAGCCGCAGGGGTGGGTGCCACCGACGAGCACGATCGGGCCCACCATGCCCACTGCGAATGTAGTGGCCTTCTACCTATCATGGGGCTGTCGGGTAAGCCTAGGTCATCTAAATTTTTAATTTATAAAAGAAGTCTAAATTTCATTAATAAAAAGTTAAATATTATTTTAATGGAATATGTTTTTGGTATGGTATTTTACATGAAGATAACAACCCAACTGACACATAACTACTAGTAAACCTATGGGAGTTTAAAACTTAAACACAGCAAAAGGGAAACTAACATTTCAAATGTGATAATCTTCCATTGAATATGTTGTCGATAACAATGTAGCTGCTCCACAAAATCGCTCCAAGTCTTTTAATGAACCTCGAAAAGCCTTGATGTGATGTGACGAATAGTGATAATAAAATTCATGATATAGCAGAAACTACGGAATTGTTTTACTGCACGGTGAATGTGGTATTAATTTGTTTTTATAAAAACTTTAACATATAAATCTTGTTTTGGCGATATAGTAATTTATGATAAAGTTAACATTACAAAATTGTTTTACCGCATGGTGAATGTGGTATTAATTTATTTTTAATAAAAATTTAACATATAAATTGTGTTATCGAAGTAAAGCAATTTATTTTAAATGTGATAGAAGATATAATAAAAATTCAAAGAAATATTCAATTGTCTAGTAAATGCTATATAGTTAAATAAAGAAATAATTTAGGTAAAAGATTTAGTTTAAAAGATTAATTTCATAAGAAAATTTTAGTTAAAATTTTTCAATAAATTGTAGAAGAAAATTTTGGAAGAAAATACATGAAATGAAAATTTTAGAGGGAAAATTTTAGAGGGAAATTTTCATTCTTTAAGCTATATATTATCATTAGGAGAGAGTGCATTTGTATCATTCAACAACTTTTGTTTGAAAGGCATGGATTCTTCTGATAGTGAAGTTTCACTTTGTAAAGCATCAACATCTTCGTCACATAACAACTCTATTCATATTGATGAAGATAACGGAAATTATTTCACTATGAATAGAGATTCAAATCTTCCACTTATTCATAATCCTAAGGACTATGAGAGTAGCACTAATGAAGGGCAGGATGAATAATTTCAAATAAATAAAGAGTCACGGTTTCCACTTAGTCCTAATCCAATGGACTATGAGAGCAGTAGTGATGAAGAGCATGATGAAAATTTTCAAATGAATAGAGTCATGGTGTCCACTTAATCCTAATCCTATGGACTATGAGAGCAGTAGTGATGAAGAGCATGATGAAGAAATTAACATGAATAGAGTCATTGTGTCCACTTAGTCGTAATCCCATCAACTATGAGAGCAACAGCGATGAAGAGCATGATGAAGCATTTCAAATAAATAAAGTGTCGCAGTTTCCACTTAGTCCTAATCCTATGGACTATGAGAGCATCAGCGATGAAGAGCATGATGAAGAATTTCAAATGAATAGAGAGTCACGGTTTCCACTTAATCCTAAGCCTATGGACTATGAGAGCAGCAGTGATGAAGGCCAGGATGAAGAATTTCCAATAAATCTAGAGTCACAATTTCCACTTAGTCCTAATCCTATGGACTATGAGAGTAGCAGTGATGAAGGCTAGGATGAAGAATTTCCAATAAATCGAGAGTCACATTTTCCACCTAGTCCTAATCCTAAGGACTATGAGAGCAGTAGTGATGAAGGGTGGGATGAAGCACTTAGACCTAATCCTAAGGAATATGAGAGCATAAGTGACGAAGGGCAGGATGAAGCACTTAGTCCTAATCCTAAGGACTATGAGAGCAGCAGTGACGAAGGGCAGGATGAAGAATTTCCAATAAGTAAAGAGTTCATTTTCCACGTAGTCCTAATCCTATGGACTATGAGAGAAGCACTGACAATGCACATGATGAAGAATATCCAATAAACATCGAGTCAAATTTTTCATTTAGTCCTAATTCTAAGGACTATGAGGGTAGCACTGAAGAAGGGAAAGATGAAGAATATCCTCCAAGTCAGTATTTCAAAAGAACAGATGATCATAGTGTGATAATATTCCTCATAATGATGATGAAAATGCATATACAGATGATGATCCAATGATGGAGATGTTGCCAGCAAATATTGTATCGAGGAGTAGAAGCAGACCTTTTCGTATCAATCCAAGATGTTCTAATTATACAAGGGGTAGAGCATAATATCTCACGAGAATAAATTCTATCAATACTCTCATTTCAAGTGAATGTTGTCAAAAATATTGCTTGAAACATATGGATTTCAAGTTTGCATTAGAGAAAATGAAGAAATATTTGTCAATGAATAAAAGCGTGTAAAATTCATATTTAGTGGGGTGCATGCAATCTACATTGTCAGGTTATGATTATCAAATTGGGTCTTTATTTATCTGTAGAAAGGATTTCAAAATGTTTCATTCAGTGGGTAATTTTCGTCTATCAAGAATCTAAGAAAATTTGGAAAATGATCCCACATTTTATTCAGAAGTACGTCATAAACAACAGTTTGAGCCATTGTCAAATAATGCAATGTCATGGATGAAAGACTTGTTTTCAAAGCATGGAGAGTGTATGCCAAATAGAAAAACAATACATATTCTAGATAATTTCTCAAGACGAGAAATCTACAACTTATACAAAGAACATGCAAAAGGTGCTCAAGGAAATGGTTGATTTATAGCATATCAATATTGTGTGAAGATATGGAAGAAAGAATTCAACAATGTTCGTATTCCTAAAAAGACAAGGATAAATATTTTCAGTACATGTGCTTCTCTTAAATCAAAAAGAGATAAATGTGAAGAGGCAGAAAGAGGTAAGCATTCATAACATTAATTTTTAAAATTGTATAGTCATCAACTATGAAAACATATTTATTAATGACTTTCTTTTATGTTGTGTAGATTCCATTGTCAAAGCACTTCAAGAGCATCACGAACAACAAACAAGTGAAAGGAAAAAGTTGTACAAGCATTGAAAGAAGTGTTATGATAATCCAAATAAATATTTGGGTTTGATAATTGATAGTATGGACCAGAAGAAAACACTTCTACCACATTTTATTCGCACATACAAAAATTTACAGGAAGAAAATTTTATTGAGTGTCACTTGGTCGGTTGTATGGTCTTCAATGGGAAAATGTTACCAAGGGTATATTTCACAGCTCCAAATATTCATAATGATGCAAATCTAACAATAGCCATAATTCATGATGTGCTTTCCCATTAGTCTAGTAATCTTCCTGAAGTTTTGTATCTACAATTGGACAACTCTTGTCATGAAAAGAAAAATCATATTGTTTTTGGATATCTAAACATGCTTTTTGAGTTGAGAATTTTTCATAAGGTAAAGGTTGGTTTCCTTCTTGTTGGACACACTCATGACCATATTGATGAGATGTTTAGTGGTTTTTTAGTCACATTGAGGAGGAAAGATGTTGGGAGCTTGCCATCATTAATTGAATGTATTAAAAAATCATATGTACCAGAGCCTATTTTTGATGTGTTGGAAGAAATTGATGACATGCGATGGTTTATTTTGGGATCGCATGGTGAAGAGAAATGCATTGAACAACTTAATGACATTAGCTTCCAACATCAATTTCGTATCAAAAAAATTGATGGGAAAATACTAATATGGGGTAAGAAGTATTCAACTAATGTAGAATGGGCGTTGTATCAGGTTTGGCATTTTTGAAGTTCATTCCAAATCATCCAATATTTGCGTCAAATATATTGTTATTACAATCAGTTGTTGAAGTTCATAATGCACGTAGGCATAATAGAGATATAAATTATTCTGATTGCCTGGAAGAAATTAAAAAATGTATTATATATACATATGAGTACTTTGATATTGTTGATTCAGTTTGGTGGGAGTCTTTTTTCAATAATCAAAGTGATATCATTTCAAGAACAACAAATGAATATATACCTTTGAAAACTCCCTTTATTTAGCTATAAAATGTGTCAAATGAACATGAGGAAAGAAACATTGTTGAACAGCAACAATCTCAAGGTATTATTAATTCTTACGGGTAGAGGAAAGAGAAATGTATATTGGTTCCAGAATATCTCATGCACAATGTGAAGTCAGGGAAGACCTTTATAGGGGTTCAATGCATGATATTAAGGAGGGTTGCATGATCGCAGTGCTAGCAGATGGAGATCCCAATGGCTATCCATTCTAAGTTGCTAAGGTTATAAAGGTCATTACAGAAAATGAAGATGTTGCAGGTGTTGTAGTACATTAGTTTGCCACAAATACACACCCATTCAATGGTGTGTACAAGCCAGAGATGGTAGTTGATAAAGAAATTGACGGAAAGAGAAAAATAAAGAGTAAAAATATAAATCGTCGCTACACAGACCTCTTAAAATTGGAGGATGTTGACATACTTGTTTGTGACTTCAATTTAACAAAGAGAGGAACTCTTCGCTTCAAGACAATAGAGATTCTGAAGAGATTGTTACCAGAATAAATAGTGTTGAGATGGGAGTCTGCTAAAATCAGTGGTAAATCCAGAAGAATTTTGAAACCTGAAATGGTGGGCATGCATGTGGACTCAGATGGGGCACTAGTTGATGAAAGAGAAGAATATGGAACATCTTCCTCTGCATCAATTCATTCATCTGAAGATGTGAATTTTGATGGTGTGCAAGAAAATATGAGTGAATTTGAATAATTGTCTAAGACAGTTTATATAACTGATGTTTGCATCGTATCTTGAAATAAAAATTTTGATTTCCATATGGTGTTAAATGAAGTTATGAGTCATTTTTATGTTTGTTGGATTATATGTTTTAATTATGATGATTTTTATTGTTTAGAATATCTACAATGTAACAATAACTTAGAGATATAATTTATGTTTCATTCAATCCATAAGTATTGACATTTTGATTAATTTAGTCATGTAATTTGTTCACAATGTCATGGTTTAAATGTGTTGAAAACTTAGAGTTTTTTAATTCTATGGTTGAAAATTTTCCATTTTTTTTATCTTTAATGTTATGGTTGAAAACAAATAGAATTTTAGCGATCTTTAGTGTCATGTTGTTATATGTTTATCAACATGGATGAAAATTGATGGAATTTTAATGTGTTTCAAATCCCATTATTTTATCTTTATTGTCATTACTAAAAATGTTGACATCATACCTAGGAAAGAAAAATGTTATTCTACCAAAAATATTAGTGTTTTTTTCCTCAAAAATAATTCGTTTTTTGCACACAAAAAATTGGTTTTACTACCATTTTTTAAATATGTTGAAAATTAACCCTAAAAAAAACCATCATCACAGTATACACACTTTTCATTTTTATCACTACTTTTCATGTTTTTTTTTTTTGTTTTTTTGCTAGAGTTCTCATTTTGAATTTTTATTTCCCGTTTCAAAGTTTACATTATTAGAAGCTACTAAGGCTTTTGAACATCTTAAAGAGACAATGTGCCAAGCTCCAGTTTTAGCTACACCAGACTTCACAAAAACCTTTATTATGGAATGTGATGCCTCAGGAAATGGAATTGGTTTGTTTTAATGCAAGAAGGAGAGCCATTGCTTTTGAAAGTCGTCCAATCAAGGGAAAATATTTACACAAACCTATTTATGAGAAGGAAATGTTGGCAATACTACATGCACTGAAGCAATGGTGACCTTACCTAATGGGAAGACACTTCAAGGTAAAAATAGATCATGATAGTCTTAAATACTTTTTGGAACAAATATTATCTTTAGAAGAGCAACGAAAATGGGTCACAAAGATGTTGGGTTATGACTTTGAAATCATCTAAAAAAAATGGAGCAAAATGTTGTTGTATATGTACTCTCAAGAAGGGATAAGGATGTGGAAGCATTGCTCTGTGTCATTTCTATTATCCAACATGATTGAATAATTGAAGCAAGGGATGAACGAAAGAACGACGAAGAGGTGTGGACACTCATTCAAAAGTTGCAGTAAGATCTCAGTACATCTGACACAATTATCTCGAAAAATGATTCATTATGGTACAAAGATCGCTTATATCTATGTAAAAACTGCCAACTCAAACAAAAAAATCTTTTGGAATTGCATACCTCCTTTATGAGGGGAGGGCACTTGGGATTTTTAAAAACTTACCACAGGGTCAAGAGGGAAAAGATTTTAGAATGGCCTTAAATCTAATATTCAGAAGTTCGAGATAGAATGTTTGGTTTGTCAATAAACTAAAGTTGAGACAATTAAAACCCCAGGTCTATTACAAACTTTAGTCATTCCAAAGCAACGTTCGGAGGTCTCAATGGATTTTATTACGAGTTTACCCAAGTCCAAAGGAAAAAGTATTATCATGATGGTAGTTGATAGACTTACCAAGTATGCACACTTTTGTGCACTATCTAATCATTTTAAAGCTAGTACATTCGCTACTACATTTATGGAAATAGTTCAAAAGCTACATGGAAACCCAAAGATTATTGCAAGTGGCAGAGATCCCATTTCAATGGAAATTTTTGGACAATTATTTATTGTCTTAGTACTCAATTAGCTCATAGCTCATCTTATCATCCTCAATCTAATGGGAAAAGTGAACAAATGTTTGGAAAGATATATGTGTTGCTTTGTATCTGATAAACAAACAAAATGGGTCAAGTGGTTACCTCTGGAAAAATGGTGGTATAACACTTCCATGCCACATCAAAAATGACCCCATTTACGACACTTTATAGATATCATCCACCATCTATCACATCATGTTTAAGATAAAATTATAAGGTTCAAGCAGTGGAAGATCACATTGAGCATCAACAAGTTCCCCAACTCTTAAAATATAACCTTTAGCTCAGAATCGAATGAAACAACAAGCAGATCAGCATCGTAGTGAAAGAAGTTTTGATGTAGACAAATGGTATTTTTACGGTTACAACCATACAAACAAATGTCCCTCAAGCAACCTATGAAGGATAATAAATTATCACCCAAGTACTATGGTACTTACAAGGTGTTGCAAAATAATGGTACTATGGCTTACAAATTGGAGCTGCTAGCATCTTCCCGAGTACATCCATTTATCCATGTTTTGTGCTTAAAGAAGGTTATAGGTAACAAGCTTCCAATTCAAACAATATTGCCAGAACTTGACGAGGAAGGAAAAATCAAAGCTTGGAGCAATCGCGAAAAAAGAACTAGGAAGTTACAAAATCAATCAATTTCAGAGTATCTCATTAAGTGGAAGAACTTCCCTATTGAAGATTCCACATGGGAGGATGAGTATTTTATACAGAAACATCCATAACTACTCAAACATTGAGGACAACACTTTTTTGAAGGAGAGGCACATGTTAGGTCCCTATAATACTAGTGTAGCCCCCCATATTGTTATTGTTGTGCCCCATGTAGCCCCCATATTGTTATTGTTGTGCCTCATAAAAGCTCACTATTGCTATTGGTGTGCCCTCACATTATTATTATTATGTGAGCTCTTATTATATTGTGACCCTTTGGACTTATATATACCAAGGAATTTTTGTCATTTGTATCAACCAAGAATTGTTCATTTATGTGATGTAAAAGGAAGTTACCCCCTCGAAAAGGCTTATTTTCAAGTCGTTGATCTATCTCTTATATTTTGTGATCTGGTTACATAACAGTGCATGCATTAAAAATGTGGAGAAATTA
Organism: Pinus taeda; assembly: GCA_000404065.3. Classification (NCBI taxonomy): domain Eukaryota; kingdom Viridiplantae; phylum Streptophyta; class Pinopsida; order Pinales; family Pinaceae; genus Pinus; species Pinus taeda. The sequence goes on along the minus strand of APFE030008578.1, from coordinate 48,524 downwards.
CTTATTGGGAAGGGTATTTGTGCTTAAAACAGACCACGTGGGCTGAAATATTTGTTTGATTAGCCCAAGTTGAATGTCAGACAAGCCAAGTAGTTAGCTTTATTCAATGAGTTTGACTTTCGGATTAAGCACATCAAAGAAATGAGAACAAGGCAACAAATGCACTCAGTGGGAGTTTTCAAGAGGTTCACTTGGCAGCCTTGAGTACATGCTTAATTGACATCAAGGAAAGAATTAAAGAGGTTGATTAATGATGAACATTACCAACATGTAAAGAAATGTTGGCAGAAGCAACCAGATGGATCTATAAGAAGTTACCAACTCAATGATGAGGGTATACTATTATTAAAAAATAGAAAATATGTACCTAACACAGTTGCCATAGGGATGCTTGTTATGGATGAGTTCCATAAGAGACCTTATTTATGACATCTTGGTTACCAAAAGATGATAATAGACATGAAGAAAGCATATTATTAACCAGGTATGGAGAATGATATAGTTGATTACATTGCTAACTATGTCGAATGCCAACAAGTGAAAGTAGAATGTAGGCATCCCGCTAGATTATTGCAACCAATTCCAATTCCAATGTAGAAATGGGAAGTTGTATCCATGGGCTTCATCACAGGATTGCCCAAGACAGTTAGGCAACAAGATGTTATCATGGTGGTAGTAGATAAATTGAGTAAGGAAGCACACTTTATCGTTGTTAAATCTATTTATAAAGCAAGTGATATAGCCCAAATTTTCATGAAGGGTATATTTAGGTTGCATGGAGTACCTAAAAGGTCATTGATAGTGGGTCATGTGCCAAGCTAACACCCAAATATTGCAGACCTTTTTAGGTCTTGGAAAGGGTGGGGCTTGTGGCTTATAGGTTGGCCCTACAACACACAGTGAAAGCACATAATGTTTTTCATGTTTCCTTGCTTAAGTATGTTCATGATGCTAATAATGTTTTTGAATGGTATCAATCCAAATGAGATGCACATATGATTTGGCAAGAGTTGGGATTCATTTGAGAGAAGTATTTGGCAGTGAGAGAGAGAAAAGGCTACACTGAGCTAGCTAGAGTAAGATCAACAGAGAGGTCGAGTTTTCTCTTTGGCCGAGAGGTTGAGTTTATTTGTATGCAAAAAAATTCTTCTAGGTTGTGCATGTGGGTCGTACAAGAGCCAAGCGAGAGAAAGAGGGTTGAGATCTTTTGTTGGATATTTGTCGGAGCAAACTCGTGCATAACTATTATAAGAAAAATTTGCTCTTGAAGCCCAATAAGAAGCCCAATGTTTGCTAGTTTTCCCCACACTAAAGTTTCCGAGGTATATTTGTGTTATTCTCTATTGCATGCGATTGGTTTAGAGTATTTTTGCTTCTATTCTTTATTTGGTTAAAACCCAGAATAATTATTGTACAAATCAAATTAGAAAGCATTGTTTATTTTAGACATGTGATAATTTGTTGAGATAATAGATCTATAATTGGGTTTAAAGAAATTAACATAAAGAGGAAGAGGCAACTTGCCGCAATGAAGGCTTCTTGATCTCTAACAAATTCCATTGTTTATTTTGAAGGCTCATCTTCTATCCCTTATAACAAAGTTAAATATTTCTTTTATTGTGTTCTTCCCCCCTATGAAAGCTAACCTGGAAAGAATGAGAACACTGAAATTTATTTTACATCTTCCCATGTTTCTACCAATGCCTAAACCAAAACAAACTCAACCCACCTTAGATAACCAATGGAAGAATCCATACATTGATTATGATTTTGAATATATATATTTAGATGGTAGTATAATGCTCACCCGCGTTATTACCATCTAATGTGGGATTACATTATTCCTATTGAAAATGGTTTCAAAGGCCCTAGTAAGAATAGTACAAGTAGATCTATTTTGTGAACAAGAATTCCCATAAATGAATATTTAAATAATATTTCAAGGATTCATGGGTCAAATTGAGATGTATCGTCATATCAAATTGATGCACTAATAGAAAGAACCATAATATCATAAATGTTATTGTCCTTTGTGTAATTTCCCCCAACCGCCAATTATGTATCTAATAACACTGCTAACCTATAATCGAAAAATTTCCCCTTTCTTAAGGGAAATCCCAACATAAGGCAATGCATGTTAAAATGCATTACTTATGCACAGGGATATTCTACATGAATATCCTAATTAAAATTCAGAATACAATTCACTAAACATATAAAACATTGCAGCAAAAATAATTATAGAAGTTTAATACTTATCTTTTAATTTGTGCCCAACTGGTTGCAGACCTTCAACAGTGCTCCCAACCATAGACCACACTATTTGTTTTCTCTCAATAGCAAGTCACCCCCAAGCTAGAGCTTCAACTCCATGGAAATTAGCTCACACAAATCCTGGTACATGTTCAATACTATCAACCAAAAAAGGTACCAAACTCAACAACCTCTAAACAATAAGCTCACATCTTCCATCAACCCCTATCTATGTCAACCAGGGGTGCTCTAGAGTCTTGTGGATTCCAGGAGTTCCACTGCTCTCGAGTCTTCTAGGTACCCTTATAGGCCTTCATATAGCCAAGGTACCAAACCCGGGAGCCTCCAACCAGCAGGGGCACATTCCCTTCGGTGCGCACCCAAGCAATGCACACCCTTCTCTACACCTGCAATCCCTCGGGTTGTGCTACCACCTTCCAAGGCTTCTACTCAGTGGAATAGGTAAATTCTTATGGCTTCTAAGAGTTTCACTGCCCTCGTGGGTCTTCCGGGCTTTCATACAACTAAGGTACCAAACCCGACAGCCCCCAACTGACAAGCCCACATTCCCCATCAGCGTGCACCCAAGCAATGCACACCCTTCTTTGCACCCATAGTCCCTCAGGATGTCCCACCACCTTTCAAGGTGTCTTACTCGACTGAACAAGAGTGTTCCAAAATCATGTGGCTTCCAAGAGTTCCATTACCTTCACAGGTCTTCCAAGTAGCCTTACAAGTTTTCATTCCATACTATCTCTAAGCTTCCATGGTCATACACCATTATGGATGAACCTAAATAAGTCTCGTTCATAATGCCAACATGACTCTTTTTATATGCATTTCTTTCTTATGCCACTTAATGGACCTTAGTTATATGCATATGCACTCTTTATGATTATTGACTCATATGTGCCTTTTTTGCTCATCCCTAAAGTCTCGTCCCCCCTCTACTCTTTGTGTATTTTCGGTCTACAACCATTATATTTTTATTAAGATGCACGTGTTATCATAATTACATTTACAAACCTTCTAGCCTCAAAACACATACCAATATAAAATGTGTGCACACAGACATACTAGCCCCAAAACATAAACACGTACACAAGTACAACAACCCCCATAACACATGCACATAAGCACAACGACCCTCAAAAGATGTCCTAGGCTCACTAGCCTATTTGGTATGTTGCAACTCACTAGCCTAGTTCCACATATACATGTTATATACATTCTAGGGGTTGAGTAGGGGCGTTACACTTTTCCCTCAAGAAACGAAGTACCATCATATCAAATGGATGGATTTATAGAAAGAACCATACTACAACAAATTTTCTTGTCCTTTGCCCTCAAGCACTGATACTTCTACTACTAACTGAAAGATTCAAGCTTGTTATTTCAACTTTTTAGACAAAACTGTTAAGTCAATGTGCAAGGTGGGGCAAAAAAAATTGTTGCAATCATCACGTGTAATGCCTTTATGTTCTTGTTGGTAAGATGCTAAAAACTAAATACAAAACCATATTTGGCACCCCAAGTTTTGCACATTGCATGGACCTTGTGCTTGAGAACATAGGAAAATAAGGTTTGATCAAAAATACTATAGAGCATTACAAAATACATATACAGCCACTCATGAGTATTGACCGTAGCGAGAGAAAACACAGTGCAAAGGCCTACCATCACAAAATTTGCTACCTCCTCACATTGCAATCTCTCTTTTCCTAAGCACGGAACTTGAAAAGACTGTTCTCAAATAATAAATGAAATGGATCTCAATGGACCCTGAAACAATATGGAAAAAACGCAAAAAGGAAAAAAAAAATAAAACACGTTTAGAAAAACACAACAAAGGTCGTGAAAATTGGCAAGCCGCTTGTTATGATGTTGGGGTTTGAAGATGGAAAAAAATTGGCTATGGATTACGCTTATAAAGTTATGGATAAACAAAATAGTAGATAGCATGCAAGAATAAAGTAATTGAGTATGGACCTATCAAGATTATCACTGATAACATGTGGAATAATCAACTCCATCATCTTGTACATGCATGCAAAGGAGTATTTCATAAACCCAAGTTATTATTACAAAGCTTCGTTAAGAGAAGATCAAACTCAAGTTGGTTAAAGATGGATTGTGTGGATGCTTAGAGCACATGGTCCCTTAATATAGTAGTTGGAAAAACATCAACATATTAGTGTTTTCACTAGAGCCACAAGCACTTTTGGCAACAAAGATTGTAGGATATGTGGACCAACCAAGGAAGCAATTCCAAAAAATAAAATCTAATTATTTAAACTTTAAATACTTTAGCCTAAATCACAATATAATTTGTTTAACTTTGGCTCTGCAATACATTGATGGGAGTCATTTGCTCATCAATGTCTTCAATTGATATAATTTGCATTTCGAGTCTTAATTCAAACTTACATTGCTTCTAGAGGTAGGTGCAATTCATCTATTTCTAAGCAAATTCACAGTATGAGAAACCGATTGGAACAAAAACAGTTAAATGATATAATCTTTGTACAATACAGCCTCCAGCTAAGGTGCAACCACTTGTTGAACAAAGAACCTAATAAAAATCACATCGTGTTTGATAACATTTATTCAACCTCTAAATGGGTATTCTCGCCCATGCTTCTACTAATACTACTATTGCAGTTGCAAATGTCCCCGAGGAATCCAATGAGACCAAATACCCTAAGCTAAAGGATCGTTTTGTAGCTCATGCCAAAGATCCCATTTCTAACAGTTGTGAGTTGATTAATCATGTTTATTAGTGATTTATAGTAGCCCAATAGCTTATAGCATGTTTTGTGGACTCTACAGGTCATTTAAAGCTTCATTAATTATGTATTTTGGTTTTTATATGGATTGCACTCTGTGCGATTTTGAAATATTCTCTTACGAACAAATTTTGCATAATTTGTCTCTAATAGTTATAAACATGGTATAAAAAATTTCAAATATGTTTTCATTAAAAAATTAAATATTTTAGTCCTTGTGAGACAACCAAGTGGTTGGCACAATGGTATGTTATCCCCTCCACCTGGTTCCAAATCCCACAGGGGGTCATCTTTAGCCCGTTGTAATAAGGCTCAAGAAATAGGCTCCCCCTCCATCGTGGAGTCTCGGCTCTTGCTGTCATAAATTACTGGTATATCTGACTTATGGGCTGTTGGATATACCATTGGTGTTACAGTGACGGCTGCTAAATTTGATCTTGGGCCACACCCAAATTACTCCTACAAGTTAAAATAATAATCGTAATAATAATTAATATTTTATGTAGTTTTTAATAAACCTAGTCATCAAATTCAATCCGATATTCAAGCCAATGGCCAAGTCCATGTTGAACCTCCCCCAACTCCAAGGATGAGTCGTTTGAAAACATTGAATAAAAGGAGTTTACTGTTGATGTTCTGAATGGTCAAAATAAACTCACATAAATAATCATCATTCATTGAAAGCAATGGAACTATATTTCAAATTCATAAACAAATCCCAGTAAGGGTTGAAAATTCTGAAATCCTAGAGGAAAATCTCCTCATGGAAACAAATGATCTAACCTCTATGAACCTCATGGAAACAAATGATCTTAGACTTGAGACGCGAAAGCTCAAAGAAATAACAGAATCAAGTGATGGATTAGAAATGTCAGAGACAAGCATGTAGAGGAAAAACATTTATGCAGCCTTGTAGAGAAGGCCATACAGATACAGAACTATTTCTCATCGTACAAAAGCTTTCCTGATATATTTTTGCCATTTTTAAATAACGAACATTATTCTCCACCATCAAAAACATTTACAAATACGAACATAAAACCTCCATCTTAAACATAAGGTATATGAGAAACAAATAAAACCTTCTAACACTAGGGTGTGAATTTGAATCATTTGTTCGCAAAGCAAAACAAAATCACAAGGTATTATGATGCCCTTTATGCAACTGATTTAATTTCCTTCAAATACATTTAGTGTCAACCACTTTACAAGTTACAAGAAAGAAACCACCATACATGCAAAAAAAAATCAAACTGCTTACACTTGTAAATTAGCTGGGTATATCCTTTTCTTAAGTATGTTTGGCAGAGCACTAAACTTTTCTTGATTACCTAAGAAAGCAAAATTTGTAAATGTACTTCAAGACTTCTGCCCTGATAAAGCAACACCCCTAAAGTTTGAAACGTTTAACCAAGATGTAATCATTAAATCAAGTAAATTAATTTCATCAAGATGTAGCTTTCAGCAGTTCATAATATTAGTGGCATATAACTTTCTAACTGCCAATTTTTATCAATGCCATAAACAAATTACATCATTTTACATTTTGTCCAAACCTCCATCCTTAATCCCAAAAGAAGCTATCCTTGCCTGCTTTACATGAAGAAAAATTAAATACAAAGGTAGGAAAATTTGTCTACAAAAAATTCTCCACAGATACAAGTAAATCTCAAACAAAGAGTCAGTCATCTTGGTATGATTGTTGTTTGACAGCAATTCTAATCTGAACCACTTCCCCCCATGGAAAGAAGAGAAACGATCAACATACATGGAAAAACCATCCTCCCCATGGAAAGAACAGAAACGAACAACATACATGAAAAAACTAGGTAAAAAATATCCTTCACAACGCAGTCTTTCTAAAAGGGATTTCTCTTCCACTGAAGTGTCCATCTGCATAAGAAAATAATGTTATTGTGCTTTCTTGGGTTCAGTCTTATCTTTGGATCTAGTCATGAGCTTTTCAGTTCTTGACAAAGCATCCTCTTTGATGAAACTCCACCAAAGGTATGTCAGAGGGACAGTTGTTGCATGCCATACAGCATGAGCATCCACATATCCCCAGATTGGGGGAAAGTCATAAATCTCGAGAAGCATGGCCAGCCCTCCCCCGAAAACTACTGTCCATACCTTGTATCGTGCCGGATGGGAAGTGACACCAGCCCAGATTGCCCACAACAGAAGCTGTGTCACCCCCATTACAACACATACTTTCATGTTCAATCCTGCCATAGAAAAAAATATGGAGTAAATGAACATTTGGTAGGATATTATTCTTCCCACAATATTTGATCATGCATTTGTACATGTTTTGATTGATTCAGTGTCAATGATTGCAACACACCAGAAAGCACAGGAGATAACTGATGTTGCACATTCATCACTGAATAAAATACTATCTTCCTATCCTAAATATCATTTTTTTCATTTAAACTTTACTGTAAATCAATAATGATGCATGCTATTGAAGCTCTCCACTTTTTGTTTCCATATAACTATAACTTGACTTTTGAAAGAAATGCAATATAGACATGCCAAGAAAATACATTAATAGTTCTGAAGCGAAAAAGGTAACCTCACCGTAATCGAGTTCATAGAAGTTAAGGTACAAGATGTGAGTGGTCACAAATGCTATCAATGGGGCAGCCACCATAACTCGAGCAGCCTCATCCCTAACATTTAAGGTCCGAAGGATGGCAACAATTAGTGAGTAGCCCACTAGTGCCACCGCTGATGAATAATCAAGTTTTTCTGTTAACTCCACATCCCTGCCACATCAACTGCATCATGTTTCTATCTTGAAGAAATTGTTACTTTGAAATTATCAACAAAACATTGTACACCACATGCCGTCAAATTGTCGATGCATTCTCACCTAATGTAACTAAAGGAATGCATATTTATGATCACAGTATGAATGCAGATAAGCAAAACTAACTCGCCTACCTGCTGTGAAAGAAGGCACTCCAAAACCATGCATTCATGGATAAAATGCCATATATATTCCACAAGCCAGTAAAGTCATAATATGTACTTCTGTTTTGAGGCCTCAATGGTAGCTTGTAATATACAAGAATTAAGAATGACAGCCATCCATGGAACTGCAAGGAAAGATTAAAGACAGAGAATGCCACTGACACTGGCTCCTGCATGGAAAAAATCGTTTAAGTGCACTAAACCACATTTAGAATAATTCTAACCAAAATTTGTCCACTTTTTTCATAAGAAACAGTACTGGATGTAGATACACTTCACCAAAATATCCTACTACAGTGCAACGCATGCACAAATAAACCACACTAAATCAGCAGGTAAAGGAAACATAAGAAGACATACCTTTTCTAACGAAAGAAAGATTTTATATACAGAATTAAATTTACATTGCACAAACCTGGAAGCCAAAAACTCGCTTGAAAGGCCATTTTCCATGATATTTTACAGGCTTCTGTCCCAGACTCTCCCTGTCCGCCTCCCTTTTAACCATACAGTGGTAGCGACAGTCGCTCTTACAGTCCCATTCTTTCCAACGCAAGTACAGAGGTTCTTGCATAAACCAGGCACCTTCCACAGAAGCACCGTTTACAGGCAGTTTGCAATGCTTGAAACAAGTTTTTTCGACACAGCCAGTTTTCTCACAGTTCTCTACACATGATCTGCAAAACAGATATGGATTGTGGTAAAAAAATGGAGAAATGTTAAGTAAAAGTTGGATAAAATCAGGCTGTTTCACTCTTAATTTAAAGACGTTTGAGATCTATCCAGAATACCAATTCCCAAAGCATATATAATCAGCTGCATGTTAGCTCCACCAAGAAAATGGCCTTACAAGTTCCCTCAAATCCAACTAGTATTGATATATCAGTGGCTTCAGAATGCTGATATTCTTTAAAAAATAACATAATACTAACACACCAGAGAAGTCTTTGAAGATCTATTGACGGTAAACCAAAATAGAAAACAACGAGAAACAGGACCCAATCCAGTGTCTGACCCTGGTTCTCTTTTAACTAAAGATTCATCGATAACAAATTGTTGGTATTTGGAGATGCAACCATGACAACGAAAAAGATAAGGTAAAAGTATTATTTCGTTAACAATGGTGCCATCGAATATATCAACGTGGCTTTTCTTTAATATGCCCTCTAAGAAAATATTAAACCACTCCTCTAACTAACTTAAAATAATGTGAAGCATTAACAAACATTAGGCCCAGTGACCCCCTTAACAACACTTATCATTACACGTCCTCAGTTCTATTGGACTCAGTCATATCAAAAGCTAGAGGATTTTGAATTACATGCTCTTAAAGGTCTAACCTCTCCGCTAGTAATACATATTCAAAAGCATTAATTATAGACTTCCCCTTATCTTCCGAAGCATCTCCAGTTGGTGTCTTTTAGGAGGGGGGAAACCCTATTCATAAGAGTCTTTCCTTTCGGATCATTTTTATGTGGATCTCCCCTATGATCTATCTCCTCCTCCACCTCCATCCCTGGATATTGCAGATTTTTGTGGTGTTTGATTCTACAGAGAACTACTTCTGTTGCCAACAGTATTTTGAGAAGACTGATGAAGAAGATTTAGTGTCTCTCTCACTTGTTCGTGTAGGAGGAGACTCACTTGGAGTCTGCACAATTTGAAACAGAATCAGAAGAATTTGTACAGTGGGCAAAGTATGTTTGGTGCATAAAACAAAAGCAACATTTGAAAAAGATGGTAGATATCTCATATTTCTGCCCACATGGCCTGAGTAGCTCAACCTCGCCATCTCCTCAATCTTCATCTTCTTCATTTTCCCAATTGCCATTTTCAAAACCAAACTCACCATCTAAGCTTTCAAAAAACCATGCTCACTGAAGCAACTTCACTGTCAGAGTTAGAACTTGCTTGCCTCCTCCAGAACTGATCCCAATCTCTGGGATTCCTAACCAATTCTTCTTGCGCATAAGAAAATGCAGTCCAGGTGATTTTTATTTTGATATTCACGAGTGTCTAACAAATCTAAAGGATCATAGAATGGCAATTAAGTGACCTCGAAATCAAAACCAAACTCAAAGACCATCCAAGCAGTGGACTCTAAATGTTCAATATTTTGTATGGTCTGCCGTCAAAGGGTGAAGAGCAGAGTCATGAACCATGTGAGGTAGGCATTCTAGAATTGAATGATATGGTCTACATACTGTCAACAAAATTCCATCAACAATGTCAATCTAGTACAAACTTGGGAAGCCAATGAGAAACACCACTAAAACCACATGCTCTTGTATAGGTGAAATATTTTTCCAGGAACCAACGGGCCTTCCCTTGTAGCCAATCAGTAAATGTGCATATATGAGGGTAGTCTAAGCCTATAGGCATTATCACCCACCTCCTCCAATACTTCAAAAGGACCAAAACATAAAGCCTTGATCTTCTTACAAAGAATCTGTAGCCTTTCTTTGTTTAGAATCTAGATGCAACCAAACTCTGTGTCCCACTGAATATTTTCTCAATTCTGTGCTGACCATGTCTGGCTTTGTACTTTTCCTGAAATTTCTTCGATCTCCCATATACTTGTAAATGAATCTCCCTAATCTTTTCAACATTTTTTTCTACTTTCAATGCATATCTTATGATTTCTTCCATTTACTCCTTGTTGTCCATATAAGACATCCAAGGGAAAAGGTGGCAAATATCCAAAGAAAATTTCAAAAGGAGACTTACCAATAGAAGTGTAGAGCTGTCTATTATAAGAGTGTTGAATATAAATCAAATTTTCATCCAAAATCTTTGAATGTTTCTGATTGTAAACCCTCAAAAGCTGAACCAATGCCCGTTGACTTATCCTGTCTACCCATCTATATGATGGAAAGTTGTAGACCTTTCTAATTTGGTGCTGTGAGAAATCTAGTACCCCTATCTGAGCTGATGTTCCTTGGTATCCTAATGTTAATTTTCCATAGAACCCTCCAATTACTTAACTGAAAACAAGGTAATTAATAATGAAACCAAATTTACTACCACCAAGATACAGAGTTCTTTAACTGATAAGCAACGGAATATACAGATAAAAACACAGTCACACAAATTTACACACTTGATTTCTTGGGAAACCCAACTGGGAAAACCCTCTTCTTCACTGTAGTATATTATTGATAGAGCTTGAGCAATTGAATCTCTTACAAGGCAATCTGTCACACTGAGAACAGACTTGTTCTCTTGCTGTACTAGCTTGGACTCACCCTGCAAAACTCGTGATCCCTGCTCCTAAACCTTTGCGCACCAGAAGCCCTATTTCTGTGCGCACTAGGGCCTATTTCTGTGTGCACAAAATCTCCTATTTTGTAGTGCACCAAGATCCTATTTCTGTGCGCACCTTCTGCTCCTATTCCCTAGCACAAGGCTCCTCCACACACTTGCTCCTCCAGACTGCGCACACCACAAGCAAAAAGATCTCACAAAACTTGTGAACTCAACAATGAATAATTATGTGCCTTCGTCCTTCCTTTATAGATTCGATCCATGTTATAATAGGCAAGTACAAATTTAGAACTCCTGTGGTTAACAAGTATACTGAGTTCAAATTGATTCTCTCTCCAATCATAACTGGAGTCATAACTCATCCTTGCTTGAATCAAAGGCTGAAGCTCCAACTTGTTCTATCTGCACTCATAACTACGACTCGATCCTGTAGTCAAACTGAAGAAGGATTCACATAACTGATCCTCCAACACTACACGTGAACTTGTGAATATTATTCCTTCAAACTGGAAATAAACTCACCATCTCCATGAACTCACTCCATGGTCAAAGGAAAGACAAACTCATGGTCTTTTTGGCTAAGGCACAAGCTAGAGAAGACCTTCCACTCACTGCAATTTTCAACACTCCCTCTTAGCAAGGAAGGGATTTTGTACAACTCCCAACTTGTCTCTGAAATAGACAAAACTGCTTCTTGCCAATGCCTTTGTCAAAATATTTGTTGTTTGCTCCTCTATTGGAATGTGTACAATAACTTCACTATCCCTTTCTGCACACAATCTCTATATGCTTGGAGTGATCATGAAACACTGGATTCTCAGAGAGCTTAATGCAACTCTGATTGTCACAATGTATCACAGTAGGCTCCATCCCCTATCTGAAAAGTCCTGTTACCCACCACTTTATGGGTGATATACCCAGGAGAAATTTTTCTCCATGATGAGCTCAACCGGCAGCCAGCAGCCCCTTGATGCCTCACACTAGCTCGTTGTGCCATTCTCTGCCACCTGAGCCAGCCATGTGGTCCCTCACCCACCTGTATTGATCGTATGTTTGAAGGTGGGCCTCCCGAATCTAAAGGTATGTCTTCTCATTTGGTAATTGTGTATTAGGTTTACTTATCATGGATTCTTCTGGGTGTGGATTAATGGGGGATTTGGCAAAAAGAGTGGGCTTAGTTTGTGCCCTTGTCCCCTTGATCTCTTTTGGTTGTTACCCTTGGATCTTACTCCGGTGGAATCTCCTTTATTGATAATTTGGTTCTAGGGTAGTACTACTTGGGAAAACCCGACTTTGGGTGTGTGGTCCCACTCCTTTATTCACACATATTACTCCCTTTCCACTCATTATACCCCCATTCATCTTTTCTCCCACCTGGTTCCACATTCCCATTTTGGGTCCAATAGGTCTAGCCTCCCTGTCCCCTTGCCCCCCCACCTTGGGTCAAGCCTAAAATAATGCCCCAGAGGTTGAAGCAATTAAAAGAAGAAGTGAAAAGCATAAATGGCCACATTTAACAAGAAATTGTACCACAAAATGCAAAAGTTGACTGGGACAAAAATAATTAGCACGTGGGCAAAAGCCATTACATGAGCTCTACCCCAATCATTGGCCATCACCTTGGTTCCATAGGCCCTAGATGAGCCTCCTTTATCATTCAAAAACCCATGATTGTCCCAACCCCTGGAGGGAAATGAACTGCCCTACCTAAAAGGGGGTAATCACTGTTATATCTTACACATCATGCTCTTTTCCTTTGAGCCCCGAGCAGTTAATTAAAGAAAATTCATCAAAGGAAAAAGGCATATAAAGAAGGGTGGAAAAATCAAGGTCAAGACACCTCATGTACCACGATTGCTCCCTCCTATACATTACATACCCAGGTGTGGGCTTTCCCTTGTCTAGCTACCCTTATGCCCCACTACGTGACCTAGGGTTGCCCCTCTCATTCCCTATTCCATCTCACTTGTTTGTACCTTGGACATACTATCCCCTTTAAGGGTTGAAACCACCCAATAAGGTACTTGGCTAACCCCCTTTGGAGCTTAGAGACACTAGCACATTCCAAAGCCCACTACGGAAGGGCATGCCATTATGAAGTGCCCACTTTGTTATCCATGATTTGTAAGCTCTTTTACCCAATTATTTTAATGATTGGTTGTACTAGAAGCCTAGGGTGTGCATTGGATCTTATGCAAGATTACAGGTGGTTTCCATTGGGGTTTGGTCTCCCTATATGGGATCCTAACCCATAGAGGTCTACATTGACACATGTAGGGAGTGCATAGACCAGTGTTTTACAACCCGGCCGAGTCAGAACCAACCCGGCCGAGTCAGAACCAACTCGATGGCTTGGGAACTGACTCGGTCCAAGAAACGAAACGGTCGGCCGAGTCAGCAATGACCCGGCCGAGTTACTCAATGACTCGGCCGACCCGGCCGGGTCCGCTAAAAAACGGCCGGGTCACTGGTTCATCAAGTTTTTTGTACTGAAGAAAATCTAAATCAACCACGACTGAACCATCTCTAAATTTTGGAACAATATTGCCTGGCAATTCTGTCTGGAAGAACAGATTTATCTGTAGATGACTCAGTAGATTCCCGAGGTAACATGTATCTGATTTGTTTTATATCTCGAGGACTGACTAACTGAAGGCATTCAGCACAATGAATATGTTGACCCAAATTTTCTAGAACGGAAGTACCTAATCTTTGATAGCTCACAATGGGTACTTGATTGGATGTACGAGAAGAGGCTCTATTGGTTGAATTACAATATTTGCAATCAGATGATGGAGCCAGTCTATGACTTTTTCCCATCAAACAGAGATTTTAGAAAAAGAAAAGATATTTTCATAAACAAAAATATTCTGCTCCTCGTCACAACGCTTGTTTCATTTGTGGCAAGAAAAGGCATTGGGCTAACAAGTGTCCTTCTAAGAAATCTAAGATGCAGTCAAAATTGTTTGATATTTTCACTACTTTTCATGATCCAGAAAAATAGGAGACTTTGGTGAATATATTTCAATAACAAAAAGTTTTTCCTGTAATTGATGCTTTACATAATACTTCTTTTGATACTAGTTCCTCTGTAGATGATCAAGATATCTTATCTTCTATTAAGATGTTTTCTTTTATCCAGTCAGAGAATCTGAAAGCTAAGATTGACGATTTACAAGCCAAACTCGCTAAGTAGTACTTTTGTTGTAGACTTGTAGTCTTGTAGAGGCCATTTCTAGCCTCCTTGGTTATGTGTTTTTTGTTTTGAGTCTTTGATCATGTATGACAGTTGACTATGTATTGCCATTGGGTACCATTTTGATATAATGGATTGGTTCATGAGCTTACTTTGATCATATGTTGTCTTCCATCTATATTATAATGCTGTGTGTTTGGAAACATGAATGAAAATCTTTAAAATTATGTTTAAAATCTTCAAAATTATGTTTTTTTATCAAAAAACTAAATAATTAATGTATTTTTTACAACGACGAGGTCACTGAAACGAGTCGGCGAGTCATTACCGTTTCGGAGTCGGAGTCGGAGTCATTGCTCGGCCGAGTCGGAGTCGGAGTCGGAGTCTTAAAACATTGGCATAGACAGCCATGGGCCTCCACAGCAGCAGACAGCACTCCAAGGATCTTCACGGATGTTCAAAGGCTACTAGCGATCCACTTTTGGGATGATGGTGATATGCTTCGTACATTATGCCTAGCAGGCCCCCACAAGAGCCCCACACTCTTGGCAGGTATCCCAGGACTTGTACGATATCATGGCAGCATGCAATCCATTACTCGGACCCTTGTAGAGGATTTACAGGCATCTCTGATTCACATGGAGACCCATGGGGTCATTTTTATGCCCTCAGACCCAATGGGAGCACCACAGGTCTACTACTTGGAGAACAAGGGGCCACCCCCTTGTCCATCATATTCCGAGGAATTTATTCCTCAATATGGAACTTCAGAATATTATTGAGCCTTTGGAGGGCCCTACGACATGCAAATATTATTATTTGGCCCCTTGTGGCTTATTTTTGCATTTGAGAGCGATTTTGGTGGGTTTGTCACCAATGGGGGTTTTATTTGCACATTATTTTATCATTAGGGGCTAATGTAGGCCCATTGGCTTATCAGAATTCCTTAAGAAGCTATATATTGATGTGTACATTAATTTGTATCATCACGTGACTTGGGATCTCTCTAATCATAGAGAATTTTCGCACTTTTCCTTGGTGAATATTTTTGGAGATGGATGAATTTTGATGTATGGATTAGGGCTATTTCTCGTCTAGGAGCTTTATTGAGCAAACGAAACGCTGGTTGGTATACTCTATAACGTTGTAAGTAAATTTTGATGCTATTATTCTTTTTGTTGCATACTGCTAAAATTAAGGCTAGTTGTTGCATTATCGAAATGTGGAATTGAGCATGTTTTAGCTAATTTAATGTATGGGCCAATGTTATGTGAATGAAATGTCCTAGAGATTTATTTATCTCGAGAAGCTTGCATCATTTGCTTTAAAGTATAAATGCTTGAAGGTCACTTTTCTTTTCTTTCTCTCAACATTGGACGAAGTTGAATTTCTAGGCCTCCTTGATCAAGAAACCAAGTTCTTACTCATCATTATCCTTAACACCATATCCCCGAGTGAACTAGGCATTGAACCCTCAAAAAGGTGATCATTTCAACCCTCTTCTAACCATTTCCCCATTTTCCCCAAGTCTAGGCCATTTGGTCACCTAGGGCATCAATTTCCTGGGAATTAACCCAAGGAAAAAACTCAATCTCTTATAGGCTATTGCGCTGGTGATTCCCCTCACTCTCCTCCAAACTTGAGGCAATTCTAACAATGAAATCTTCGAGAATCTCAGGCCCTAGCTCTAGGATCGAATTGTGCCTAGGCATCCCCAAGGCTAGACCTCAATAGGATCAATTCAACCTTTAGAAGAAAGTATTCTTGTTTGGTGATTTCCCCTCACCTTGTCCAGGATAGGAACATCATTGGTTGCTACATTCCATCCCCGAACCTGGGCTGGGTCCACTTGGCCCCGTGTGGTCCCACTTCCCAATAAAGACTATTTGACAAAAACCATTTGGGGAATCCAAGTTTCCCAAGGATTGTAGGGATTGAGAAAATTGTTCATAAGCCTATCCTTTCTCCCTCAACCCTCCAATCCTCGCCTCTTATCCCTAGTGGACCAAGTCCCTTGCTTAAAGAGCAAGCAACCTCCACTCTTCACTCCATCCTTGGGAAAGGGTTTTCAAGGTCACTTCTCACCTATCCATTGACATATACTTTACAAGTGAATCCATACACTACCAGGACTCCTCCCATCAATGAAAATCCATAAAGCGCAGGGAGACTTAGTTGTGGTGACAATGGGCTAAGCGTCCACCGTTACCCTCTTAGGAACTCCTTTTAGGTCCCTGGCTGGTTTGAGTGGTAACAAGTCCCAGAAACAACTTCCTCATCCAAATAGCCTCACACGCTTCCAAACTGGCAGCCATGTACTCTGCCTCTATTGAACTGAGTGCAACTGATCTCTGCTTCTTACTAAACAAAGAAACAACTACTAACACAATGTTGAAGACACAACTTGAAGTACTCTTCCAATCCGTTGAGCACCCTGCCCAATCTGCATCTGTGAAGCCCTCAAGCCTCAACCCATAAACTTATTTGTACCATAATCCATAATATGTTGTGCCTCTAAGATAACTTAAAACATGCTTCGCAACAGCCCAGTGAACTTTGGTCTATTCCATCATGAACTGACTCAACTAGTTCACTGCAAAACAAATATCAGGTTGTGCATTGACCAAATACATTAACAACTCGATGAGCTGCCAATATAATGTATCATCTACTCGCTCTACTCTGCCAGCATCCACCTTCCTCCAGTTTGTGACTAGAGGCATAGCCATGGGCCTGCAATCCTCGTATGAAACCTCCTAAGAATCTCTTGTATGTACTTGCCTTGTCCCAAGAAGATCTCATCATCACCCTGGTCCCAGCCAAACCTCCAATCCAAGGGAATAGTGCATAAGCCATATATCCTTCATCTCAAACACCCTTGCAAGGTCTGGCTTGCAATCCTGAATCAAATTATATGCTCCAATCAATATAAGTTCATCAACATAGAGCACTAGAATGAGCAGAAGCCCGCCAATCACGATATAGTACAGGTTGGGATCCGCCTCACTCTTAGTGAAGCCCAATCCTCGAAGGTAGTTGGCAGTACAAGTGTACCATGTTCTCAGAGCTTGCTTGAGACAATAAAGAGCTCTCGTTAGCTTACACACGTGTGTCTCTGCTAAACTGCTCAAACCCCTCTAGTTGCTCCATATAAATCTCCTCAACAACATCGTTGAGGAATGTTGTCTTCATGTCCATCTGGTGGATCTTCCACCCCACCTGTGTTGCAAAACCGTCCTGATGGATGAATATCATGCTACTAGGGCAAAGGTCTCATCATAGTCTATGCCCTTAATTTGTGAGAAGCACTTGGCCACAAACTTGACCTTGTACTCCTCCACACTCCCATCTGCTCCATGCTTCACCTTGTACACCCAACACAAACCTGCTACTGCTCATAGTTCTAAAAACTGGCTGGCATGAACCAGAAACCGGTCAAACCGGCCAGTTCATTGGGCAACCGAGTTGAACCAGACAAAAAACTCGGTTTAAGCGTTGATTTCTCCAAAAAACCACAAAAACCAGACCAAACCAACCGGTTTAGGACAAAACCCGTCGGTTTATGGTCAAACTAGTCGGTTTCGTCCTAAACTGATAGGTCCATTGCCAAGGTCGTGGCGGACCCACACAACGTCGTTTTGGAAGCTTCCTGGGTGTTTTGGAGGGAAAGTAAGGGTTTTTTCCCTTCAAAAACACCCTCTCCAAGCCTTTAAAAGGAGCTCACCCCCTCATTTGCCTCACACATCTCATTTGGAGCTTTTGTGAGTTTGATTGGGAGCTTGGAAAGTGTTGAGTTTTTGTTGGAGTAGTCATCTTGGAGGCTTGGAGTTAGAGTTGGCGCTATTTTGGAGATAGTTTTGAGTTGTTGGTAGAGTTGGCATCTTCAAGAGGAGGCTAAGGAAGCTAGTTCGCATTTCCAAGTAAGGACTTTCACTTGATATTGACATGGCATTAGGGGGGGATGAAGAATATTTGGTAGCGCCATCAGAACCGGGATTAGTAGCTGCATCAAGCAAAGGTAAACAACCAATGGAAGGCACTAGTCATGCAGCTCGACCAACTCGTGCTTCCATTAGGTCCACTTCTATTGTTATTGGTGGCAGTGTTACTGTTGAGGTTGCAAATGAGGTTGAGGCATCATCAGACTTTGAACCAGATGATGTCTATGTAGCTCCTACTAATGATCCTGTGTCTAGTAGTGGTGAATTTGATGATTGATCATGTGTAGACTTGTAGCCTTGTAGTAGGCCAATGGCTCATAGCTTGTAGCATTGTTTTTGGACTTTATAAGCCATTTAGAGCCTCATTGCTTATGTATCTTGTCAATGATATGTATTGCACTCAGTGCCATTTTAACATATTCACCTTTACATGGTATATAGATGAGAAAACTTTGCATATTTTGTCTCTATTAGCTTGGAAACATGGTTTTATATCTTAAAATAGTTTTTTTTCATTAAAAATTAATTATTTAATGTATTTTTTTTAAAACCAGTTCATTGAGATATGACCAATCCCAGTTTGACCAGTTCTGGTGAAACCCGGTTTATTAGGTGAACCGGTCCGATCAACAGTCCTGGTTTTTAAAACTATGCTACTAATTTGTCCTCTGATCATGGCATAATCTCCCAAACATCATTCTTCGTGACGGAGGAATATTCCTCCACCATGGCATCCTGTCGAGAGGTTGCCTCCTCATAACAAGAAGGCTTTGTGTCCACCAGTTCTGTCATCAGTGGCAATATAACCTGTGTACCTCTGTGGTTGCTTGCTCTACCTAAACATAGAGTTAGAAGCCTCAACATGATATTGGGCCTCCTGAATCAACCTGTCATCCTACTTGGCAACTTTCTCCCTATGTTAGGAGTCTCTAACTAAGTAGTTTCTTGATCTCGTTCTAGTCTCTCCTCCTCATAATCGTGTTATGCGGCCCTCTTTCCACCTGGCTGAGACTCAATCTGTGATCCTGGCTGAGGCTCCTCCTTCGGAATGAGTAGCTCCTCCTCAGGTACTCCAACCTGCTCTCACTCTAAGGACTCCCTCAAAGCTCTGTCCTCCATAAACCTCATGTCCCGCCTAATAATTATCTTCTTCAGTGATGGAATATACACCCTGTACGTCTGAGATGTCTCATTATAACCCACAAAAACACCCTTTTCTGTAGTGGGCTCCAGCATCTTCCTGTTGTCTTCGTACACATGGCAGTAAAATTTTGTGCCAAAGATACAGAAGTGCGAAACATGAGGCTTCTTATTTGTGAAAGCCTCCTCTAGTGTAACTCGTCCAAGCACCCTGTGTGGACTCCTGTTCTGCAGAAATATTGTAGTGTTGCATGCCTCTACCCACAAGAACATAGGCAATCCCTAATCATGCAACATGGCCTTGGCTGCTCCAACTATGCTGCAGTTCTTCCTCTTAGTGACCCCATTCTACTGAGGATTATGGGGTGTGTCAACTCTCTCCTAATGCCCTCCTTGGCACACAAATCCTTGAAGGCATTAGAGATATATTCCCCGCCATTGTCACTCCTCACTGCTTTGATCTTGTTCCCGGTCTGGTTTTATTACCTGTGAAAGCCTCCTCTGGTGTAACTTGTTCAGCACCCTATGTGGAGTCCTGTTCTGCAGAAATATTGCAGTGTTGCATGCCTCTACACATAAGGACATACGCAATCCCTAATCATGCAACATGGCCTTGGCCGCTCCAATTATGTTGCAATTCTTCCTCTCAGCCACCCCATTCTATTGAGGGTTATGGGGTGTTGTCAACTCTCTCATAATGCCTCCTTGGCACACAAGTCCTTGAAGGCATTGGAGATATATTCCCCGCCATTGTCACTACTCACTGCTTTGATGTTCTTCCCAGTCTGGTTTTCTACCAAGGCCTTCAACTCCAAGAACTTGGTCAAGACCTCATCCTTCTTGTTCATAAAAAATATCCATGTTTTCCCAGAATAATCATCTATGAAAGTAACATAATGCATGTGTCACATAAATGATCAAGAAGAGAAGAGCCTGCATATCTCTGAATGCACTAGCTCCAAAATCCCTTTGGCTTTATTGTATCAGCCCTAGAAAGATGACTTGGCATACTTGCAAAGCGTGCACCCTTTGCACACTCCATTCTTGTCAAGGTTGTATTGTGGTAACCCTATGGCTATCTGTTGTAGGATCTTCAGCGCCTCATGGTGCAAGTGTCCCATGCGCCTGTACCAAAGTTCCTCTACATCTCTGCTTTATCCACCTACTGCTCGAGGTTGCACAAGTCTCAACCTGCAACTTGTAGAGATTCTTCATCCTCACCCTTATCTGCTTCACTGATCCAGAAGCTAGATGCTTGAGGTAAGCCTTACCTCTGTTGAAGATGACATCATAACCCTTGTCCTCTACAATTGCCACTAAAACAAGGTTTTTCTTCAAGCATGGAACATAAAGGACATCTCTGAGATAGACTCCCTCTCAAAGTTGGCAGTACCAACTCCCCTAGTTGCATACTTGCCATTGTCTCCTAGCTCAATATGAACCTACATGTCCTCCTCTAGTTGGCTGAAATACTCCCTGTTCCCAGTCATGTGGAATGATGCTTCGAAATCAATATACCACGTGTTGTTGCCTATTGATCTTGCCATGCAAGCTATCAATGAGAAGTCTTTCTCGAACTGAGAAGCAAACATGTCTACTTCAACTGATACAACCACATGATCCTTATTGGACCCCTCTTCCTGTTAAGACACTTTGTAGCATAGTGCCCGAACTCATGGCAATGGAAGCACTTGATCCTGCTTAGATCCTTCTTCTTCTTCTCGCCCTTCTGACTGGTCTTAGCCTTGCCTTTTCCCTTCTTGCCCTTGGCTTTGCTACATTTGCTTGCCAGGGCAAAGTTCTTCGTGTCCTTTGTCTTCACTGATCTACCATCTCTCATCCCTCTCAGGATTTCTTCTTAAATGCAATCACTCCAAAACCTTTCCCAACTGGGAAAGTTTTCTCCACCACTCATTGCATCCTAGAAACCATATCAAGACTTATCAAGTCCCAAAAGTGAAAGACTCATAAGGCCTTTTCTTGCTATTGTCTCGCCCACAACACCTGGCTCATCCCGAACCTAAGTGAACTTTGACAAATATGTGACTATGGGCTCTCCTTTGCTCATTCGGATACTTCTTAGCTTCTCTGTGAGAGCTAGCTTCCTAACATCACTGGAACCGTGATACAGATCTAAGATGGCCTTAAACATCTCAAATGTTGTCTTCTTCCCATGGAGATGAGGAATGATATGGTCCTTCACCCGTTCTAGAATGATCCTCATCGCCTTGGGTATCATTATTGTTATACTGGGCAATCTTGAGGTGGCATTGTGGCTTGCTTTATAAACTCGAGCACCCCATTATCTTCACACTACTAATATCTGCTCATTACATGAGCAAAAGTTAGATGCTCCCTCTAAACAGTGATTTGCTCTCAATCGTTGAATTGACATCTTGCTTATCCCAAGAACTGCTTCTTTAAAACTTTGATTTGCACTCTTCACTAATGATAAACTTGGTGTTGGTATTTATGCTTATCTCTACTATGATACCATGTTCATTTTCCATAGAACTCTGCAACTACTAAATGTATAACTGAAAACAAGGTAATCAATACTGAAACAAAATTTACTATCACCAAGATACAGAGCTCTTTTATTGATAAGCGGCAGAATATAAACACAAAGATAAAAGCATAGTCACACAAATTTACACACTTTATTTCTTGGGAAACTCTGTTAATTTTCCACTGCTCTATGTTATGTCAATTACTTTAGCCCAATTCAATTCTTCATTAAGCAATATTTTGTAACAAGTAATTCTTTCGATGATCAATAGTAATTGAAGATAGAACAATAAATGCAATGACAACAGGAGATAATCAAGATCATCAACAAGAGACACCTATTTGGTCAAAGACCAGGGAAAAACCCCACAAGGGGGAAATCCCTTTGAAACTTCTTCACTTATTAGATTGTCATAAAATGTTCGGGCAGAGAGTACAATGAGCCAAAATCCATAAGGGCCAAAGTCAAACTTTGACTATTCAAATAGACAAACCAATATCCAATCAATATGAGCTTCAAAAGTCAACTTTACTCAAATGTCAAATCTATTATAATGTCAAAGTCAACAACAGTCAAATCTGCCCTAACCAGTCCACTAGTGAATAGTCAAAGTGCCTTCCAATAGCTCAGTCAAAGGTCAAATAGCTCGGCCTTGAATGCAAGTCAAAGATCAGTCAAAACAGTCTTGAAATTGATGGTCAAACTTAGTCAATGGATAAAGGAGGATTACAGTAAATGCAGGTCTAAAATCTATAGTCAATCCCTATGGTCAACAGTGGTCAAAATACCCAGATTGCCTTGGTTCTTGTGCTAAACAATGTGCCCTGCCCAAACAGTAATTCTCCTACAAGATCGAAGTCAAATTATGCCAAAATCACCCAAGTCAACACTGGTCAAAGTTTGTAATTTTATCTAGGGTCAAACCTGAAGTCAATGCCAATCAAACAACCCAGATCACCTCGATTTTTGTGCCAATCAACTCGGCTTGAATAGACTGGAATTTTTCCAATGAAAGCAAGTCAAATGATGAAGTCAAACTCGATCAAACTAAGGTTAAACTTTCTAGCGAAAAAGTCAACACAAAAAATGTCTTCTTGGACCCTCACACGTGTGAAATAAAAGTTGCCTCAGACCTGTACGAACCATTCAAATTTCAGGAGAACAAGAGAAGATGTGTTGATGTCCAAATGAGCTTGAGGTCACTTGAATTTATATGCGTTAGAGGAGGGGCAATTTATCCTTAGGCAGAGCTTGACAATTTGTGTACCTGTGGGCTTGACATCAAAAACATATTTTTCCTTATCCAAATTTAGTGCTTCAAAGGTCAATTTTGGTCTTTTCCGAAAGAGGAATCTAGTCCAATGATTGGAATTTCTCACTGAGTTGCCAAATTAACACTCCCTCTCAACTAGGGAGAAATTCCAACTACATCATGTGATCATTGCAAGTATTGTTGTCATCAAATCATGTCTCATCTCTGCTCCACTCTATCTGTTGAATCATTCTCAAATCTAAAGAAGAATCATAGGGGGGCTTCAACTACCACCCTCTATCCATCGGGGAGCCACTGCTACCACCTGGAATAATTGCCAATGAGAAGCAATGCTACCACCTAGGAATCTTTGCCACTGAGGAGCTAATGCTACAACCCGGGAATCTCTACCAATGGGGAGCCAATGCTACCACTCGGGAATCTCTGCGAGCAGGAAGCCAATGCTACCACCCAGCAATCTCTGCTAGCGCGGAGCCAATGCTACCACGCGGGAATCTCTGCTAGTGGGGAGCCAATGCTACCACCCGGGAATCTCTACCAGCGGGGAGCCAATGCTACCACCCGGGAATCTCTGCCAGCGGGGAGCCAATGCTACAACGCAAGAAACCTACAGACAATAGGAGGGATGCCACTTACCTTATGAGGTAAGGATCATACTTATCCCATTGCCTAGGGATAATAGGAAGGATACCACTTACCATAAGTGGTAAGGATCGCACCTAGCCTATTATCTGTTGATCTTCCCAACTTGACCCTCAAGAGTCAATGGTAGAACACCTGCATCTCTAGCTTGAGTGGGATGCCACTTACCATAAAAGGTAAGGATCACGCCTAACTCATGCAGCCAGCACCCATTGGCCAGATGGGTGGGAAAGACATATGCCAACTGGAGTATACTCTGTCAAATCCAGAGGTCCCTCAACCCCAGGAAGCTTTAAGGCTCAATTCCTCACCCTGGGAGCTCAGACAAGGGGGAAAAGCATAGCTCAGTGTCCTCGATCAGTCAGGACCTTTACTCGAGAGGGTCACATCCATCAGCCCAAGCTACTCTATATCTGCAATCTGCTCATCAGTTGAAGTATGACGGAGTCTCAGAGTTCCTCTTTGTATCATATCACATATGTAATGATATATGATCTCAATGTGCTCAGATTTCTCATAAAACATGGGTTTCTCTGCAAATCAAATTCCACTCTTATTGTCGCAATATATCACTAACGCATCTGGGACCTGCTCAAACAACTCTTCCAAGCTAACTATTTATCCAACCTTGGTTATGCTTAAAGCAATGGACTTTTGTTTCCTACTTATCCACAATATCATTGTAGATCTCAAGCAACACCCAAATGTGCTCTTCCTAACATAAACGTTTCTAGCCCAATCATCATCGATGTATCCATGCAGTCTCATATCTTTGAGAAGTGTACCTCAAACCAAGATCTTTCATCTCGAACTCAAAAGCCAACTCCTTCAATTCTTAATCATCAGAGGCTCACTACCTGTCAAGAATAGATCATCAATATATAAAACCAAATTCAAAGTCATACTTTGGACTAGTTTGAAGTAAAGGTTCAGATTAGTGCTTCTTCTTGTGAATCCAAGCTTCACTAGGTAATTGTCAATTTGGGCATGCCAAGCTCGAGGAGCTTGCTTCAAACCACATAAATCTTTCTTCAATCTGCAACTGTGACTTGTCATGTACTTTAAACCCTAGAGGTTGCTCAATACATACTTCTTCCTTGTACTTTTCAATGCTTACATTTGCTTCATGCTTTATCTTATATAGCCAATTTGAAGTTGCATCAGACTTTCCTTGAGGTCTCGGAACAACATCCCATACATCATTCTTCATAATCAATTCTTCGTCCATAGCATTCCTTCCAAACATGTTCTTTCACAACTACTCCATTCTGTTGTGATTATCATTGGTCTTGATCCTACTAGAGGGGAATGGTCACTTTGACTTTCTTTTACTTTGGTGCCATAGCTCACTTTGATAATTAGCGTCGTGGACCATTGCTAGAAGAGGTTTCCATTGACTCTATAGTGTCCTTCAACCCTATATCCCAATGTAAAAGCATCTCCATTCGGGATTCCTTCAGCTAGCAGAGAACCTTTCCATTGATGAAGGCTACTCTCATTCCTTTGTCCTCCAAAGCAGATATAGATACCAAATTCTTCTTTAACCTCATCACATACATCACATTATGAAGCAAAAAAAATTCCCCATAATCCAAATGAAATTTAACAGAACCAAAGCCCTTCACAGGATATGAAGTGTTGTCCCCAAGAATAATCTTCAAATTCGTCTCCCTCTCAACCAAATTTGAGAGGACTTCCTTATACCCGGAGAGGTGTCTAGAAGCCCCACTCTCTACCAGCCAACTATTATACAAATCCGGAGGAGAAGAACCAGAAAGGGTTGAAATAAGAATGTATTCAGATTGACTAGTAGCTACGTTACTTTCATACCTGGAGTTTCTTGACTTCTTTTGAGGACGAGAACTTTCTTCACGATCATTTGGAGTATCTCTTCTCCTTTGATCATCTCTCCCACGTCTATCATCTTGCCTTCTTCTATCATAGTTCTTCTATCATTGTACCTGTTATTGTTGTAGCTTCGGTTGGGTCTTGGAGCATCACTCTTTCTTGGATAGTCTTGGGCATAATGACCACGCTTGTGACAATCGTAACATTCAATATCCCTTGATCTTGTATTAGAGTCCCTTGACTCAGGAGTGGGCCTATTTGAACCAGATGGTCTTCCTTTTCCCTTTTTTTCTTGTCTTAAGTAACAAATGCAGCGAACTCTCCTTCTCCGTGTTTTTGAATTCTCCCTCTTGAAATCATCCTAGATTCTTCTCGACTGAGTTTTCCAACAAGCTCATCCAATGACAAGAAATTATTATTATTGCTTTTGGTGGTAATGAACGTTTCCCAAATAGGAGGGAGACCTCTAAGGGTTACCATCACCAACTCCCTATCAAGTACAGATTCCCCAATTCTCTACAATTGATCTTTAAGACGAGATATCCTCATAGTATAGCATTGCACAAATTCTCCTTTATTCATTTTCATGTATTTGAGTTGATCTTTCAAGGAGATGATTTCATTCAAATTATTGACCTCATACATGTCGACCAGTTTATCATACATATCTTCAGACTTCTCCAAATTTCCAACATAGGTAAGTAAGGATCTTGTAAACCAATAGCAATAATTTTCTTTTCTTTTAACACACCTTTCATATACTTGTTCTTAGCAGCAACAGGAGCATTTTCCGGAGGCTCGAGTACTTTTCCTTGTATGTACTCCCAGACATCATTGTCATCCGATATGATTTCCAACCTGATCTTCCAAGCAGCAAAATTTGATGAGTTTCCCACCTTCTCAACTTCCTTGAAAAATGAGGTGGACATCTTGACTTGATTAGATAGACTCCTTCAACTTTTCCAAAGATGATTGCTTTAGCTCTTGTCTCCTTTGGGATTTTCCTTCACCTTAGCTCTAATACCATGTTAATTTTCCACTGCTCTACGTTATGTTAATTACTTCAACCCAATTCAATTCTTCATTAAGCAATCTTCAGTAACAATGAATTCTTCCAATGATCAACAGTAATTGAAGATAGAATAGTAAATGCAATGACAACAGGAGACAAGGGGGTCAACCCTTTGAAAATTCTTCTTCTATTAGATTCATAGATTGTCATAAAATGTTCAGCAGAGAGTACAATGAGCCCAAATCCATAAGAGTCAGAGTCAAATTTTGACCATTCAAATAGACAAACCAATATCCAATCAATATGAACTTCAAAAGTCGACTTTAGTCAAACTGTCAAATCTGTTATGTTATCAAAGTCAACAACCAAATCTGCCCTAACCAGTCCACCAATCAATGGTCAAAGTGCCTTCCAACAGCTCGATCAAATGTCAAATAGCTCGGCCTTGAATGTAGGTCAAAGATCAGTGAAAACAGTGCTGAAATCCACAGTCAAACTTAGTCAATGGAGAGAGGAGCACTATGGTCAATGCAGGTCTGAAATTTGCGATCAAAATCCATGTGGTCAACAGTGGTCAAACTGCCTAGATTGCCCCAGTTCCTAATATAAATAATGTGGCTTGCCCAAACATCCTACAAGATTAAAGTCAAATAATGCCAAAATCACCCAAGGCAACGCTGGTCAAAATCTATAATTTTATCTGCAGTCAACCCTGAAGTCAATGCCAGTCAAACAACCCAAATCACCTCGATTTTTGTGCCAATCAACTTGGCCTGAAGAAATTGGAATTTTGTCAGTCAAAGCAAGTCAAATGATGAAGTCAAACTCTGTCAAACTAAAGTTAAACCTTCCAGTTGGAAAAGTCAATGCAGAAAATGTCTCCTTGGACACTAGCACGTGTGAAATGAAAGTTGCCTCAGACCTGTATGAACCATTCAAATTTCAAAGAGAAGAGAAGATATGTTGATGTCCAACTGAGCTTGAGGTCACTTGAATTTATATGCATTGGAGGAGGAGCAATTTGTCCTTGGGCCAAGCTTGACAATGTGTACCTGTGGGCTTGACTTCAAAAATACATTTTTCCTTAACCAAATTTAGTGCTTCAAAAGTCAGTTTTGGTCCTCTCAGAAAGAGGAATCTAGTCCAATGATTGGAATTTGTCACTGAGCTACCAAATTAACAAACCCAACTGGGAAAACCCTCTTCTTTGTTGCCGTATTTTATTGATAGAGCTTGAGCAATTGAATCTCTTACAAGGCAATTTGTCACACTAAGAACAGACTTGTTCTCTTATTGTACTAGCTTGGACTCACCCTGCAAAACTTGTGATCCCTGCTCCTAAACCTTTGCACGCCAGCAGCCCTATTTCTGTGCGCACAAAATCTCCTATTTTGTAGCACACCAAGCTCCTATTTCTATGCGCACCTGCTACTCCTATTCCCTAGCGCAAGGCTCCTCCAGACACGTACACCCTTGCTCCTCCAAACTATGCACACCACAAGCAAAGAGATCTCACAAAACTTGTGAACTCAACAATGAATAATTATGTGCCTTCGTCCTTCCTTTATAGATTCGATCCATGCTATAATAGGCACGTACAAATCTATAACTCATGCGGTTGACAAGTTAACTGAATTCGAGCTAATTCTCTCTCCAATCGTAACTGGGGTCACAACTCATCCTTACTTCAATCAAACACTAAAGCCCCAACTTGTTCTATCTGCACTCATAATTGCCACTTAATCCTGTAGTCAAACTAAAGAAGGATCCACGTAACTGATCCTCCAACACCATGCATGAACTTGTGAATATTATTCCCGCAAAATGGAAATAAACTCTACCATCTCCATGAACTTACTCCATGGTCAAAGGAAAGACAAACTCGTGGTCTTTCTAGCTAAGGCACGAGCCAAAGAAGACTTTCCACTCACTAAAATTTTCAACACCCAAAGTGTACTCAAACCTTTTCAAAGAACACGACCAGTGCTTCTTACCCTTTGATGATATTTTTAGAAGGCACAAGAATGCACAACTTGCTTAATGAAATAGGTTATCTAGCAACTATCAACAATAACATGACCAAATATTTTTACAAAAATGGCCATTTGCACATGAAAGTATGAAGACTAAAAGGTCCAATCACAATAAATTGGGCTAGTTGAGAGGGGGGATAAATCAGTTTTTCTTAGCAATTAGCACTTTTTAATCTTTTTCAGAGCATTAGTTAATCTTCAGTTATTGTTATAGTTCTTCTTCAAATAATCATAAACAATAATCAACAATAGACAACATCATACAACAATGCAGAAAGATAAAACAATGGACACTGAGATTTTAGGTGGAAAACCCCCTCCAGGTCAAAAACCACCAAACGCTTCTTAGTAATTGTCTTCTCCTCCTACTTAAAAGAAAAGTAATTAAATCAAGTTTTCAACTACAAGGACACTCCAATGCCATGTATGTCAAGCTACAACAAGACGAGTGCCCCAACACTCTGTTTACCACTTGTTGTCGGAAGGATGCTTTGTCACCCTGAAGTTTATCAGCGCCAACTGAAAGGATGCCACAATGCCCTGTGTAGGCTACGACCTGCCCTAGCACCACCTTGCCGCCCTGAAGTGTTCTCAGGCCACAACCTGAATGTGACTCCATTCCCTGCCTTGCACCACCCTGCCACCCTAATCACCAAGCGGACCATGTTTCACAACTTTCAGATTGGATTCCCCTCTGCTCTAAATCAATATAAGATAACTGAATAGAAGATGTTGTACTATATAGCCTGTCAAATTCTGGTAGCCATTGATCACTATACAAAATTGTCCAAACAAATCACTGCACTATGTTGCATAAACTGATTACTACACTGCACATGAAACCCTACTACCCATTCAACTGACAATTGCACAAGCTAACCAGTGTTCATCATTGTACGAACTACTACCACTGACCACTGCAAATCACAGCATGTCACTGCTCACATAGGCCACTGTACATTACTACTGAATCATTGCATTGGACATGAATAGATGAGCGTTCATGTGTTCACAACGTTGGCTACCGACATCACTGAACCAATCACCCTATACTGCTACAAATGTTGAACCCAAATGTCTGATAATGGCATACTCCAAGACGCCTCAGGTCATTCCTATGATCTACTACCATTGCTCTCAAACTTTGCCCATGGAGAGTTACCAGCATGTCTCTTCACTGTTGAGCACTGCTCACACACTGTTATCCACCGTTACTTCAATAAGTTATACAACAAGGTGATGTATCCTTAGAAACATGTTACCCTCAGGAAATAGGTTGAGTCTAAACGCAAGAAGAGAATTTGCACAATAAAAAAAAAACTACACAAAAAGAGGATAATCCAACCAAACCCTAGTCCTGATTTTCACTGCTCATTTCAGGATGTTGAAAATCTCAAAAAGGTAAGTCGAACTTCAGAGGTAAGTCTCTGAAATCATGAGTTGAGATGTTAAATTTTTAAGGTTATATTAGGTCTATTTTATAGAGTTTTGAAAGGGGCTCTATGAAGTGAACATTGGAGGAATTTTAAATTTAAGCATTATTAGTTATAATTTACAATGATTTATTAATTCTTCTAGACCCCAAAAAAAAGTCAACTACCCTTAAGAAATTAGGCTTCTAATGAGGTGTAGGATTTTTATGACACTTGTGATACCCTTCCTAAGATGATACTTATATTTTTAAGGTTAGCTTAGGTCTTTTATAGAGTTTTGAAAGGGGCTCTATGATGTGAATGTTGGAGGAATTTTAGACTCAAGCATTGTTAGTTATAATTTACAATGATTTATTAATTCTAGACCTCAAAAAACAGTCAACTACCCTTCAGAAATTAGGCTTCTAATGAGGTGTAGGATTTTTATGACACTTGTGATATCCTTCCTAAGATGATACTTCTACAAAAAGAATAAATATTTGTTTTAAGAATCACACCTAGAAATATTTTCAATTCCACAAAAATTTAAATATCGATGATTGGCTTAGTGTATATGGTCCTACCTAGTTGTGAAGTTGATGATTGGTTTATTGTCTTTGCTTCTTGAGGTTATTCAACTTATACACAATGAGATTGTGACGAGAATTATTGTCATATATTGACAACCCTAGAGGAATTAATGATAAGATGTCATGTCACAGCCCTTTGGGGATTTAGCCCAAAAACTGGGTTCTCCAACTTCAAACTCAATTTTCTCTCAAACTAGGACGACTTATGTGGCACTCCACATATCAACAGAAACATCTCTTCAAGGAGAATCTAATGACCTAGATCTCTAACCCAAACTCAATGGTTTGTCCCTTCAAAAACCCTCGACAATGTCGAGGCACATCATCAATCCAGGGAACCCAAACCCTAGGACTTGGGTTTTCAACGATCCATCAATGGCGCTGCCAACTTGATGTAATCCGACAATTACTAGGAAGTGTTCATTAACCATTTGACATCAATGACTAGTGTTTTTAGTCAAAGTCAAACCCAATCAACTCCATGGGTTGACAACACCATCCAACAAACACCTCTCTAGAGAAGATGCATTCACAAAATGTGAAAGCACACATGTTGCAAAATGTTGTAACTATGGGGTAGCACTGTCATGCATGTTCCACCACTCTTTGACAAGCAATGTTCCACCATTGCTTATATCAGGATCCTCGTCATTATTATTATCCTTCATTCTTTGTCGCTTTTCTACCCTTTTCCTCTACCTCATCCTCTAGGGACATCAACCGACAACACCCAATTTTGATGAAACACCCTAATCCAAGCCTTAAAATATGGTAGAAAAAGCTTAACTTGCCTAACCAATGATTTTTGGTTTGAGTGTAAGCTACATTTTTTCCAAGGCCATGACAAAGGAGTTCAACAATCAACACCACCAACATTGTGGCACATATAGGGCTTGGTGCTCTTGATTGAATACCGATCACATGCCTTCATACCTGATAGAATCCAATGAAAATGTTGCAATCTTATTAATCCTGAAAAATACTAATTCTATTGAATCTTGAATGAGATAAAATTCTAATTTCTTCATATGAAGTCCAATGAGGTTGGAACCACTCACACATCCTGAAACAATTAATGATAATGCTAAAATTTTAAATAAAAAGTCAACTTTTATTTTAAGAATTTAACATCACCATTAGGTAACATTCATGTAGTGGCCAAGGAGCGTGCTCCGTGGCTCTAAGATATTTCAAAGCACCATGCTCTGGAATTGGCGGGGAGCATGCCCAAAAGACCCAAGGGCACTAACTAACTGCTCTTGCTCAGAGTGTAGTTCTAAGGCTAGAGAATAGGGTGGAGTGGGATGCATCCTACAACATTGCTCCAACTAATGTTGCAACTATTTCTTCATTTCATTTGCTTGTTTGATATACTATCTACACAACCCAATATTTGGCAATGGGGTAATGGGGATTCAAGAAACAATTGTATCTCATGTTCCACTTCCCTCTCAAATGATAACCCTTTAGGCTCCTAAAGCACCTGCAACTCCTCCAACTGACATTCCTGCTCTTTAGTACATCCCTCCAAAGATGACTTTACTTTTATCACATAGTTGTTTCTCTCTTAAGAAAAGTAACACAAACTTTTCTTAACTAATCAATTTCTTGACTTGGTTTGCACTTGCCAAAGAGATCTTAAATTTACCTTTGTGTGCATCGATGATGAAAGACTTCCCATCCTTGATCAAGATTACATCCCTCGTGATGATTACATCCCTCGTATACATGTAAGAGCTTCCAAACACTACACCACACACATCAAGTGGTACTACATCTACATCCACTTCATTAGTATGGTTTGCATTTATAACAAATTTGATTCTCTAGAACTAGTAGCAAGCCATGAGTAGAAAAGCTAAGAGCCAACCATATCAAAACCAGTATCCTATCTATCTAGCTATCTATGTAAGCTACCACTCCTTTCGTCCCACTTCAATGACAGTGTTTTAAGAAGCAAGGTGGGTAACATGAGAATGAGCTTCAATCATTAATTGGTTTTCAAAACAATTGATTGTTGCTCCTTCTAAATCAAGTGATAATAAATTGTTTAATGACCTTGAGTTTTGCATCCTTATTTACCCATCCCAATGGATATAGGTTAGAAATGATCATGATGTCCAAATCTTTTATTGTGGGGTTGGCCTATCAACCAAAATCCAATAGAGCATCCACATTTTTCTTCATGACTCAAATCTTAATATGGAAGAGTTTAGAGTTTAGTCATATGCTTCTCTTCCTTGCGACGAAGGCTACTCAGATTCACCTCCCCCTACACTATAGTGCACATAATATTTTCATCTAAATCTAAGTTGCTCTCTACCTAGTTGGTAGCAGGTTCTTCTTAGCATCTTTCTTACAGTTTTTTGGACTTAGCTCTAGATGAAGCTTCCACAACACATCTTTGATGTGACCATTAATATTACAATGCTTGCAAAAGTTACTTGGATCCTTGCACTAATACATAGTGGCTATTGTCTTCTTGTCCTTTCCTTTCCACTTCATTTTCCCCTCCCTAGAAGCATCTCAGTGGTCTTTCTATATTAAACCACTTGGTTGTCCTTTCGTATTATTGTATTCTCCAAGTATTGTGCTTGCACACAAGTCTAAAGAGCATCACTCGCTTCTCTAAAAGACTTGTGTCGGGCCCCCAAATACTTGAGTGATATGTCTAAGTTCTTGGGAGATATTCCCAACATAGTCGCCATTTTTTTGAACTTGATGATATAATCTTACAAACTCTACCTTGTCTCTAACTGAAGTGATGCCAACAAATCCACTAGTTCTCTACATACCCAATAGGGTCAAAGTGGGACTGTTCAGGGTTTTAAAGGCCTCCCACTTCATTACTTGGGGATCACCCACCAACATAAGTGTCTTTGTGTGGCTTTCCCAACAATTAATAGGACATGGTCCTCCATTTTTAGTCGAGCAAGTGAAATCTTTTTCTCTTCTCCTATGTTATGAAAACTGAAATAAACTTCTAAGTATTGCAACGAATGATTCAACTTAACAACATCAATCTCACCTTGCTAAAGTTTGGTGCCCACTTTCTCTTCCATTTTATAGGAAGATTATGAAGAAGTGACGATATTGAAACTTAGTTGCTCTTTATCTAGCTCTTTTTTCTACTCCTTTTCTAGGTCTTGATTATCTCTTGATTTCTCATCCGACCAACTTTTGCATTAGAGCCAGCGACCTCCCCATAAGGTCCAAACTTGTTCTCTAGAGTCACCATGCAAAGGGCCATTTGTGATATTAATAACTTGTTCTTCCCATGTCAAAAATCTCTCCTCTACCTCAACCTAAGGACTGTTACAACTGGACTCATCTGACATGGTTAGAGTTCTGCAACTTCCTTCTTAAGCCAATTCCTAGATCTTGCAACTTCCCACAAAACCCCATAGAAATTACTCTTTTACCAGTATGAACTATAAATTGCGGAGGATATTCCACTACAATAATTCGTCAAAATAGACCTTACGATATTCTAAACTCTTTTATCATGTAGTTCATTACCTTAGATCTTAGATTCAATTACACACGTAACATTCAAAATTATAGAAATAACTAAAATTGAAAGGAAAGAGATAAGCAAATGAAAACAATATCCACATAAATGAACATTAGATGTGACTTGTGAAACCCAAGAAGAGAAAACCCATCTAAAAGGTGAGGCCTTTGCTTTGCTCTATTTTTTTTCAATTACAAAGTGGAAAAGTACAAAGAAAGGGGCATTCACTATGGAGTTATCATGGGCAATGTGCCCTAAATGGTTGCTATAAACACTTCTACCTCCTCTATTATGCTTCAATATCCCACTCTTAGATGTTACTCAACTATGGAACAATAATATTACCAAAAAACAAAAACCCTTCCTTTCAAGCAACATAGATTTTAACATAGCTAGATAGATCTCTATGGTTAGGGTTAGGATTTGTGCATGCCTCAATCCTCAAATAGTATTAGGGTTTTGGACCATCTAGAATCTTTCTTGAAAGTCCACAAGTGACTAGCCCCAGATGTGTGCATAATGGAGGATAACATGGCAGCCAATGGATACCATAGTGATCAACAAGGTAGGTCTACTTGCAAGAAGCATAGCTTACACATACAAACATGGATTAAAGTGATTTTCACGAGATTGGAAAGCTTTTGGTGTGCAGAATAACATCAAGGTCTATGGAACTAAGCTTACAAAGTTCCGACAACAAAAAGTGTCATTTGATGCCTCAAACCTACTTTGGAACTTTTTAGACCCCAAATCACCAAACTAGGGCCTAACCCTAAAAAGGGCCCTACAAGCCACTTCCTCCAATATTCCACCTAAAAAGTACCAAGATAAATGAAAATTTATATAATGATCCACTGTAGATGAAAAGGGAAGCCTGACCTCTGAAATAAGGTCATGCACACCATCATTATTCTTTTTATACAAAAAAATTAGGTGTAGCTAGTACCAAAAGCCCGCAAGCCAATATTAGCAAGAACATGTAACTTGGCCAAGACATCCAGAGACAATCCCTGTTGTTTTTCCATGATCCTAGTGTCAAGGATAGAATCTTAAATCACTGACGCTACCAAACCAAGAATCACAACGAAGCTACTTTGTGCAGCGGAATATAAACAGTAGTAAATCTACTAGTGCACAAAATATACACAATTTTGTACAATAACGCAATCTTCGTTATATTAATTCAACTAAATAATACAACAGTCTAGGGTTCCTGTACCAGGGATAATGGCCCTAAAATATCCACAAGTACAAGAATACAAAATACAAGATAAACTGACAGTCTAGCTGATGTAGTTGACCAACACAGCTTCTTTGTCATATCTTGTACACCTACGGATACTTCGCTCCCAATCTACAACACCTGCCTCTATCAATGCTCCAAGTCCATCTGGCCATTGAATCTCGGCTTCCACAATCTACCCTCTAGCTGATCATAAGTCCATCTATCATCAACACATAGGGACTTCTACCCACAGCTGCTCCTCATCTCTTTTGGGACTTGCCTTCCCATTATAGTCTTCCTATGTTGCTCCAATGAAGACTAACATAGGGCAAGAGGGCTACCACCTATCACCATCAAATGTCGCTTCTGCAATGATGAACATGGGTTGTCAAATCTACTCCTTTGGTTGGCCAAACCTTGACCACCAATCTACCTCCTTCTAGTAGCCTCCTTTATCCATCAAGGAGATCCTTCAAACCAATACTTCACCCAACTCACAAATGTCCAAAGTCCTTCTTGTCCACTACTATAGGGCTACTCTTGGGCACTCTCATGCTACCCTCTAACAGTCCTCAAATACCCAATAGAAATTGTCCACACTAGGACTCCATCCCTAACATCAAAACAAACTCACAACATCAAATACATACCTCTTTGGATTGTTGTATATTGTTGTCGCTTTGGCTACCAGGTTAGGGCTTCTTAACAGCCCTTGTTAAACCCTTCCAATCAGCGCCTAAAGCCTCCTATAGTTGTGACCTTCCTTCTTAGGTTTGTTGCT
This sequence comes from Pinus taeda, assembly GCA_000404065.3. NCBI lineage: Eukaryota > Viridiplantae > Streptophyta > Pinopsida > Pinales > Pinaceae > Pinus > Pinus taeda. The sequence goes on along the minus strand of APFE030008578.1, from coordinate 12,129 downwards.
CCAACTTGCTGTCCCTACGGCTTATTCCCAACCCAAAAACACACCAACCAGCATTAATCCCCGTGCATGCACCCAAACCCAATGGATCTCTGCATCCTTTTCCTCTTGGGTGAGCCAAGAAAAGGACAACCGATTTGCTATTAGTTTTCTTGGTTTGAATTGGGGACAACACATATTTGCAATCTATTTGGAATAACATCTCCACAAGGCTTTAGCAGTCCAGAGGATTATCAAAATATGGTAAGGTCTCTAGAAAGGAAGACCATTACCATGCAAATAAACTCTTCTAATACCATTGTCAAGTTGAAGCTAAAGTTGAATAGCGAGGAAGGGATCCCAGTGGACCAACAACCACTACTCCAGGCTAGTAAGAACTCGTTGACCACTACCTATTAGCTTATTATGGCAAATATAAGGAATCATCTCTTTCTTTGGTTTTGCACTTTCATGGAGGGGCAGTGGTAAAAGATGCACTTTATTCGTCAAGGCCTCTTTCCTTTAAAAATGTAGTCCAAAACAAATCATCAGCATCAAGGGCTTCAACAAACACTTGCATTGTGGAAAAATCGGACAATATTCCATTGCTGAAAGTGACAAAGTCAAAGGTTTTTAGCCTACTCTCAGGCTACAATTCTCAAGCTGTGGTTGGTCGTTATAATGCTTTCTCGCCAACTACATCAACGCTTTATCCATTGATTCACTCCACTTGAATGACAAAATATGAGGTAATTTTTTGCTCAAACTGCTTCATTATCATCTTCTTTCAAGGCATTAAATGTTACCAAACATCTTGGAGGGTGACCCTAGTTCTAGGGAACAATGGGTTTTTTGTTACACCTTGGTTTTAGGATTTCAACCCTATCTCTGTGACTGTCACCACAATGCCACTAAACCTTTTTTCCCAAGGAAAAATCATAATTTTATTAATGAAAACAAAATTACATGTTGTAGATGTTTGAGAGCATTCCATCATCTAGTCAAGGGTTGATGATCATAAGTTCATACAAAATAATCAACTAAACAGATGAAGAGGAAATGTTAAACTTTTCTCCATTTCTTTTTTTCAACCTTTTGCCATTCTCCTTGAGATGACGAGGAGGAGACGATGGCTATCTGATTTCCTTCTTTCTATTCTTGAAATTTCCTTGTCTGATTCAGAATTGTCTGGTGCATACAATGCCATTAAACCTGCTTATTCATTTATGGCAATTTCCAACGTTGGAACAGATTACAAATGCTCTTGGAAGATTTATTAAAAGACACGAGGATAGGTTTGCTGTGAGCTTTTTCACCTGTACCCAAATCTGTATGTGGAGATCAATATCAGCAGCGGTTTACCAGATAAAATCATTCTGGAGATGAAAAACTTTCACTGGACGCCGATCCTAGATTATGAGAATATGCCTTTCAGATGCAGGGTTTGTCAGCAAACGGGGCATCTCTGAGGCTGAGAAAAAAAGCCACATATCTCCAAAACCCAGGGATGGCATGCCGAGACGGCTACAGAATTCGCAGATAACAAGATTCCAGAAACGCAGCACGCTGCTTCACCGGTGAAAGGCGTTACTTTATGTTCAGTAAAGCCAGTTTAAGTGCTTATTCCCACCTCGGAGGGTTGGGAAGCGGACAACAATTTAGTGGAACCTGCAATCAGCAATTAGAAGCAATTGAAAACACGTCAAGAGAAATGAACTGACCACATCAATCTGATACCTCGGAGTCTGATGGGGATCCGGCTCCTCCATTTAGCTCGGAAGCAACTCACAAGCAGGTTTCTTCTCTCTAATTGGTCCCTATGGGTCACACTCCAGAGGGGAATCAATCAGCAGGGTTTATAGACGTTTAGAAAAATAGGGGCAAAGGGGGGAAAAACCAGGGAGATTAATCCTCTTTTAAGGTTTCATCGCCATTTGTTCCTCTTAGTTTCTCCATCAAATCAAGCATCCATGGGCAGCCCTGCTAAAGGAGTGCTCTTTGTAATGTTTTGCCCACTATGAGAGACCTTGGATAGCTCCAGGATCCGAGCCCTTATTTTGTAATGATGTTTCTAGCTCTGAAGACTCCGTACACTTCTCCCTCGGTGACTTCTGTAACCTTTATGAAATAGAACCTTGCAGCTTACTTTAAAAAAATACAAAAGGAACTTTAGATATGCAGATAGTTATATATAATACAATCATTCCGCTGTTACAGATGCAAGGTAGACGAAGGGAAAAGCCAGAAAAACGTTTTTATGTACCTGTAAACAGGATCGGCATCGCCAGCGCTTGCGTAGGAAGCCACCACCGAGCTGAGGAGGAGTACCAGCACGAGAACCATCGAACCTGGCAGGTCCCGATCTGCCATCGCTAATGCTTTCAAATCTCCCACTGCCTACAAAAATAAAATAGACTATATGAGCCGTAAAACTTCAAACCCTAGGCTTCCATTGTCGGAATCCAGTTGATTTCGGCCTCAAAATCATGGCATTGAAAACTGAATTTCCAAATCGTGATATGGAGATGCGAACAGTCAAACGGTTCAGAGTTAGACAAAAGAAACGTTCTTTCTTGTGTCCACCGATTTCCGTTTTAACTGTGTTTTGACCACCTCAATAGCAAATATCAAGCGGTTTAGCTGGCCACCACTGCTTTTTTAATTTTCCTTTGTACAGTAGTTTTTTTTTTTTCTTTTCATTTACATGGGTAGACGGAGTAGAAAAAGCAGAGGATTGCAGAAGCTAGCTTCTAAATTGGCAAAGTTATTAAGGATTCAAAGTTTCACCATGCATTTAAATTGTTTAAATTGACAGTAATACATCGAAGTAGTCTAAGTGAGGTGAAGACATTTTTACTTGTATTTAACCAGAGTCTAGATATTATTTAGGTGAAAAGAGCATGCATTTAACTAACTTACAAAAGTATAGGTTTAGGTGAAACAGTATGCATTTAACTTAAAAGTTCACTAAATTTTAGTTTAGGTTTATGTGTAGGTGAAACATCATGTATTTAATTTATAAAAGTTTGACTAATATGTTTTATGAATTAATTTTGTTGAGTTATTAGACACTTTTTAGTATAATATGATAGAGATATTGTGATGTAATGTTATGTTTAACATTTTGGCTCATTCAAATTATATAAAAGTAATAATTAAACTAGCATAGATTTATCTTAATGCAATTTTGATTCTATATCTACTAAGCAACCACACAGATGAAATCTCTTGAGATGAAAACATTTTTTAAAGTGAAAAGAGATTTGTTCCCCCTTGAAATACAAATCTCCTTTAGAGTGAAAAGGAATTTGACTCTCTCGTCTATATGCACTTAAAAATAATATTTGTATATGTAATAAATATTGTAAAGAAAAATAAGAAAAATATCTTAATATAAAATCAAATATTAATGTAAACATATGCTATTATAACAAAATAAGCCTATAAGGAAGGGAGAATGGAAAGGGTTCGCGCGCAGAGCTTGCCTAGCGAAGGGTTAGGCTAATTTGGACGGTACTTTGCAGCTAACCAAACCCTCAGCCTTCCGACATCCGTCGCCTTCCATCTCCCTGCGTCGCGGTCAATTGTTTCCGGCGGTCTTGATGTCGATTCCCTACCTCATCATGGAGGATAGCATGGAATTCGATGAGGTTGATTATTCCCTAGACCCGTTTCCGGGTCAGTCCATCTTTTGGAGCCCTAACCCTAATCCATCTAACTCTGTTTCGCCCCGGCCTTCCGTTTCGTTTCCCCCTTGCTCTATTCTGATAGTCATCCTTCCTGGCCATACTGCGTCCTCTTTACAATTTGGCTTGCTCTCCATTGATTCCCCTGGCCTTGACTGTCCTCCGCTCTCACCTGGGACTCTAAACTTGCTCACTGTCATCACTCCTCCATCACCTTCTTTCGATCCATGCCCTTCGGGCATCCAATCGCACCCATCTTGCCCGTTGTAGACATCGGTTCAGGCATTTGGAGACCCTCATAGTACTAATCTTCCAAACCCTAGCACACTAACCTCTGGATGCTTTGAAACCCCCGTGATTAGGGTTAAATCAGCGACTCAGCAGCAACATGAGGGTGATACATCCACGGATATGTTGCAGGGACATCCATCAGCTCCGCGGACTAGGAAACGGAAGGTAAAGTGTATGAAAGCCACCTCAAAGGAACTCACAATATCTTTTGGAGAGGACATCCTGATGGGAGATGTTGCGAACAAGGCCAACACGGTTCTGGTTGGACATGTCCAGGGAAGGGCTTACATTGTGTAGATATTAACCCTCTGGGTCAAGGAAATTTGGGGCAGTACCCTCAAAGAATTGTCGGAGGTCCAGAATCTACCAAGGGGATGGTTCGCGCTGCATTTTTCTAAATAGGATTACACAGACCTAGTTCTAGCGAAATACTGGCATATTGAGATGGCATCAGTCCTCCTTAAATGATGGAGCCCATTGTTCGACCCGGAAAGGGAGCAAATAGGAGCTGGACCCATCTGGGTTTGATTACCAGGTCTCCCTCTTCAGTATTGGCCTGAAGCAGTATTTGTTAGGATCGGGAATGCGCTTGGCACCTACCTTAACTATGATAAGACCTATGTTCAGACCAAGAATCGAACCTTGGCTCGTATCCTAGTGTATTTGGATACGTGAGAGGGCCTGGAGGAGAAAATTACATTAAAGTGGAGGCATTACACTCGAATACACATTTTGGACTACGAAGGTGTCCCTTTTCGCTGTAAAAGATGCCACAAGTTAGGGCACATCTACAAGGAATGTCGTTGATCATGAAAACATCTAAGCCTCCAAGCACACCTTCTATCCATAAAGGCAAAGCAGTAGCTAACCATGCCAGTACTCTAGTTTCGGCACACAGAGCACCTGATCAGGTCGGAACCTCCAAGGTTATGGAAGAAGCACACAAGACTCCATCATCTCTGATGACTCGTGCCCGAGCTACTACTGAGGCCACAAGGAAAGTGGGTACTCCTCCTTACTCTCTCCCTATCTCATATGTATCATTTGCATCTCTTACTTGTTGTGCATCATTAGATTCTACATCTCCTATGTTCATTTCTCCCTCCATTCCCTGTGCAATTACCTCGCCTCCTCCCACCATTTCCACCACCTCTCCATCTATTCCTTCCCCCCCATCCTTCCCCCTCCCATCAACCATGGATCGAGTGGCTTTGTCTCATCCATTCAACCTTCGATCCCGATTCATTCCGGAGAACCTTGATCCCACATGACTAGGTCTCACTTTCCCTGGCTTGGTTATTCAATCGTCTCGAGGCCGAAAGTCTAACCTTTCGAAAGCCATCCAGAAGGTCAGGGCAGAAGTATTCACTAGCAAACAATCCACTCTTGAAGGGTTTCTTAGAACTATGAACACCCCTGGGAGGGTTCCACCATGAAATGGCTATCTTTCAATTGCAGAGGCCTGGCTAGTGCCTCCAAAAAACTAGCCCTGCATAGGTTATTTGAAGTTGAGCCTGTGGATATCATCATGCTGCAAGAAACCCTAGGGAATGTCGATCTCATCAATCGAGCCCTAGCATCATTAAAACTCTGTTGGCTATTTTACTCTCTTGATGTTGCAGGTAGATCGGGGGGATTAGCCATTGGATATGACTCGCGCACTATAAAAGTTTCAGCATCCCAGGGAGGAATAGGGTTCATTGGTATGGATATATTATTTGCCGACCTGAGTATGAATATCTGGGTTATTAATGTATATGGACCTTGTTAACGGAGAGAAGAATACTGGCTCGATCATCTGGTCATTGGGGGGGATCTTAACTTCTCCATAGGATTTGGGGAATCCTGGGTATCCCAAGCACAAGTATACCCCCTGTATGAATACTTTAGGGACTCACTGGAGCTGCACAACCTCACGAATATCCCTATGATCAAGCCCCAGCCCACTTGGAGAAATCAAAGAGTAGGGGATGCAGCTCTGGCTAGAAGGCTTGATCGATTTTTTATAAAGGTGCCCATTCTACAGCAACTCAATAGATATAGGCAATGGGTAGGCATCAGGGGCATATCAAACTACTCCCCTATATACTTGGAGGTCCTTGGACTTGAATCTAAACCTAAGTCCCCATACAAATTCAATCATGTATGGCTACAAGATCCGGGATACATCAAGATGGTCACGAACTACTTGAAATTGCATCCCATCTCGAGCCACAGATCTTTGGCTGAAGGATTCTGCCACAATCTGTCTCAGCTTAAACACCTATCCATCACTTGGGCCAAGGAGAAAAAATTGAGGGATGACCAGTCCTTATCTGAGATTGAATCTAAATTGATTGGGCTTATGGATGACAACAATAAGGGATTTTCTTCTGCAAATGAGAAATCACATCTCATTGAGCTTGAGAAAAAGAAGGACAAGATACTGAAGGATAGAGAAGAATCCCGGAGACTTAAGAGTAGGGCAATATGGCTACAAGCTGGAGATGATAACACAAAGTTTTTTCAGAACTTTGCAAAGGGAAGAAAGGTAGCTAACACAATCTGGAAAATGCCTCTTCCAGATGGAGGTATGGCTGACACATTCAAAAAGCTATCTCTTTTGGGTACCACACACTTCCAAAATCTATACAAATGTCCTCGAGAGACCAACCTAGCGGATATTATTCAAGTGGCTAGTTATTTCCCTAGATTTGTAGATGATGAGGAGTCAGAAGAACTCAATTCACCAGTATCAACTGCTGAACTTGAAGGGACCCTGAAGTGGTTCAAAAAGATAAAAGCCCTGGACCAGATGGGTGGACTATTGATTTTTATTTGGCATTCTATGATCTCTTGGGGCAAGATCTGCTCAATGTTGTGGAGGAGTGCAAGACTACGGGCAAATTGTATGATGCCATAAATTCCACTTTTATTGCCCTCAAACCCAAGATAGTGTTGAAAATAATACTGAGAGGGGGGGTGAATCAGTATTATCTAGTCCTTTTAACAATTCTTCCTTATTTATACTTTGAATTATTTTTGCATATCAGTACCATAAAACAATGAGCATGAACAAGAAAAACAGACAGTCACATCAAAGAACACCAGATATAAGGTGGAAACCCAATGTGGGTGAAAACCACCTGCTGCAATATGTCTCTATCTTCTTTCAAATTAGAAACTCCTTTTACAATGGTCTTGTACTGGTGCAGTCCTTTACCAGTACGCAGGCTGCAACCTGCAGAGAGCTACAACTCTCTCTCGTTTTCCAGTCTCTCCTGGAAGGGAGCTACAACCCCCTACTTCTTTTCTTTCAAGGACCACTTTTCATAAATTTTCAAACTGGATCCATAAATATCAAATGATCATCAAGTACCAGTAAGTCACCCAGATAACCAGATCCACAATAACAGAAAACTAAACCCAAAACACCTTCTGTGGCGTCTCTTGTGGCGCCTCCTGCGGCGTCTCCTGCGGCGCCTCCTACGGCGTCTCCTGCGGCACCTCCTGTGGCATCTCCTGTGGCGCCTCCTGTGTCGTCTCCTGCGGCGCCTCCTGTGGCGTCTCCTGCGACGCCTCCTGTGGCGTCTCCTGCGGCGCCTTCTGTGGCGTCTCCTGCGGCACCTTCTGCGGCGTCTCCTGCGGCACCTCCTGTGGCGTCTCCTGCGGCGCCTCCTGTGGCGTCTCCTGCGGCGCCTCCTGTGGCGTCTTCTGTGGTGCTTCCTGTGGCATCTCCTGCGGTGCCTTCTATGGCGTCTCCTATGGTGCCTTCTGTGGCGTCTCCTGCGGCGCCTTCTGTGGCGTCTCCTGTGGCGCCTTCTGCGGCATCTCCTGTAGCGCCTCTTGTGGCGTCTCCTGCGGTGCCTCCTATGGCATCTCCTGCGGCGCCTCCTGTGGCGTCTCCTGCGGTGCCTTCTGTGGCGTCTCATGCGGTGCCTCCTGTGGCGTCTCCTGCGGCGCCTCCTGTAGTGTCTCTTGCGGCACCTCCTGTGGCGTCTCCTGCGGCGCCTCCTTCGGCGTCTCCTGTGGCGCCTCCGCACTTCCGCAGCTGCAGCGCTCGAGAGATCACCCTTCACAGATTCGCCTTTCCACTTCACTTTCATATAGATCGAGCTTTTGAAACAATAACCCAATATTTCAGATCTTAAGATATTCAACCCAAAAGCATACACAAGTCAAATGATCTCCTTTGCTTTATATAGGCAAGCTCTTCCTCAAATCATGGACCAATACCACGAGCCAAAACCATAACAAACCAATACCATCAACTCAATACTAGGGATCAACACGTCTGTCGAGATGCCATGGTCCAAAAACCATAGGTTCAAATTCCAAGGACTAACTATCATGGACCAAAGGTAAGTTCTCCCACATGAAATAAACTTTTCTCTGCATAAAATTCCGTGAACTTTTCTCCACATGAAATAAACTTTTATAAACTTTTCTTTGCATAAAATTCTATGAACTTTTCTCCTGCGTACTTCTTAATTCTCATCATATTGAGAGCCATGCCATGGGTGTTGCCATCAAGTACAACATCTCTAACATATAACCATACCAGAAACATAATGCCAACAGATAGATTCCTCCTCATCCTTCAATGACTTCCGCCCCATCTCTCTCTGCAATTGTCTCTACAAAATCATCTCTAAGATCATTGCCAATCGAATGAGACCCATACTATCTCATCATATTTCACCTGAACAGTTTGCCTTTCTTGAAGACGAACAAATCCATGAAGCCATTGGCACCGCATAAGAGGCTATTCACTCTATCAAATCCAGAAAGCTAAAAGGAATCATTCTAAAGATTGACTTGGAAAAAGCCTTCGACTGTGTTAGCTGGTTATACATCAAAATGCTTCTTATACATCTGGGATTCCAGCATCTATTCACCACCTAGATCATGTCTTGCATTTCATCAGCTTCCTTCGATGTCCTCATAAATGGCTCTGCTTCACATTTCTTCCATGCTGAAAGGGGACTCAGACAAGGATGTCCACTATCCCCCCTCCTCTTCCTCATTGTCATGGAAGGACTTAGTCAGTTAATAGCACATGAAAAGCGAAGTGGTAGAATTTTCAGTCTGAAAATCAATGGTCAATGCTATCTCAGACACCTCCTTTTTGTTGATGACGTCCTGATATTTCTGGATGGCAACATTCGAGACTCAATAGCCTTTGATAAGCTTCTATCCAACTTCTCTAGGGCCACTGGTATGCTGGAAAATCATGGGAAATCTATCATTACTCTGGCTCATACATCTATCCAGGAATCCCGATTTGTACAACATCATTTCCCCTATTGTATCCGCCCGCTTGACCATGGATTCAAATATTTGGGCTTCTGGATCAAACCCCTGAGCCAAAAAATTGTAGATTGGATATGGTTGGTCATTAAATTAGAGAAAAGGCTTACAAATTGGTGCCACTGCTTCTTGTCCAGAGTTGGAAGACTAGTGCTTATAAAATCAGTCTTGGAGGCTACCCCTGTATTCTGGATGGCTTTAGCATGGATAACCAGAAGTATACTTGTTCACCTCCAACAGATTTGCAACATATATCTTTGGAATGGTAATCAGGACAAGAGAACATTTGCCTGGGTTATTTGGAATAAGATCACCTTGCCCAAAAAATGGGGAGGTTGGGGACTCAAAGATTTAACCCTCTTTGCTCAAGCCTTGGTAGCAAAGATGTGTTGGACTCTCCTCAACAAACAAAAACTCTGGACTTCTATTACATATCATAAATATATATGGCCTCTCCAAATCATGGATTGGGTAAGGTTTCGCAATGGACAAGGATTGGTATTTCATTGGTCTGGAAAGCACTACTCCACTCTCTCCCACATATCTGCAATCATCTGGCATGGAGGATAAATGATGGCACAAAAGTGTACATTGGCTTGGACCCCTAGATAGGGGGTGGTGGGCATTTCCAACTTCCAAGAGAGCTTATCCTCCACTTAAATCAGAGAGACATCAATGTGATTACTCATATAGCAGATCGAGGAAATACCTCCATTTTTGCACAAGCCTAGAAATTTGCAATTCAGTTAAATATTCCACCTCACTAGCACCAATTATGGAACAATTACACTACTACATTGATCGAGTCACATATCCGAATAAAGGAGGGTTCGGATGAAATCATGTGGTGCCTGGCAGAAAATAGATCCTTCACACCAAAGGCTAGTTATCTGGGATGCTACAGAACAAAAAACTAGAGCGCATGCATGACTGGTGGCAAGCCATCTAGAAACTCAAATCCCCTCCTCGAACCATGCTCTTCTTTTGGTGTATCCTCAGCAACAAAGTACCCACTGGGGAATCCCTTACACACAGAGCCATCCATGGACCACACTAGTGTGTTCTGTGTAAGCAAGCCTTCGAACCGACTGAGCACCTTTTTCTAAAATGCGAAATGACAATCAATCTTTGGAGATTCGTTGTAGCAGAGATTCATTTTTCTGGCTGTTGGGAAGGGGATAACATCATACTAGCCTGGCATTCCTGGCACAGCTCGCACTTGGGATCCAATTTTCTCTGCCTTCCTATGATTATTTGTTGGTCAACATGCTTGGCACGAAACAGATTGATCTTCGATGACTATGTAATCAGATGGCAGTTTATCATTGCTAAAATCGTTTCTTCATATCACGAGCTCCCCGAATATATAAAGCCACATCCTCATAGACCACTTGCACCCAAATTCAATGACCATTCCATCCCATGGGCTTTCTTTGACGGAGCCACACAACATCATGGATGTGGGAGTGGCTTTCTGCTTTACCTCTCAGAACATCATTATTACAGGGTCAAGCTGGGACTGAGCGAAGGAACAAACAATTTTTCAGAACTTATCAACCTTCGCCATTTATTACATTTCTCTCTTGGCCATGATTGCAGAAACATACAGATGTTCGAAGACTCCAAAATTACTATTAATTGGTTCAATAATATCACGACCTACCATGCACACACACTTAGAAACATTTTGGATGAAGTGAATATTTTCAAATCACAATTTAATTCCATCACATGTCATCATATTTACAGGGAGCATAACGGCAACGTTGACAACCTTTCCAAGGAGGTCACGCTACTTCCCAGAGGACAGTGGATGATACATGAATAGAGGGGTACTGCACAGTACCAATATTATCACAAGCCATACATAGATCAGGCATATCATCGGGTGGATGGAACCTAAATTTTTGCTGGAAGTTCTCGGTTATATATTATATTGTTTATGTCATAGTTTATTTATGAGGTCACCCTGCGTGGTGTACATATTCTAGATCTCACAGTTTTTGAACATACATATTAGACACACTCTGGCTATCACCCTGCATGGTGATTATGTTTCTTTTTTCAGCCATTAGAGGAATGGTTTTTGATGGTTATTTTGACATATTTGACAGAGACAATTGATGCATATGTTGTCAAGCATCTACTATATGTAATTTTTCAAATCTAATGGAAGATTACGATTTTTCCTTGGGAAACAAACAAAATAATCCTATAACATATGACCTACAAGGCATGACGTTAAAGTTGTAGAGACTATTAATAGAGTTAGGAAAGGACTTGCACCAACAACTACACTAGGAAAGATTTTAATGCAATCAATATATTATAAACCATATTCATTTCACAGTTGTTGTTTAACTGGGATTATTCACAAAACAAAACTTAGAAGAGGAGTATTAATGTTATGGTATGAGAGTATGGTAGAAGTAGATTGGAGTATTGATGGGGAATGATATTCTAACATAGGGATTTTGGTACTATGGTAATAGCTAGTAATATATTTCATAAATACGAGTCGTAAGCTTGTGGACAAGGGGGTAGCTATAAGACAAAGTATTGAAACTATCAAGATATTAGTAATAGAGTAAGAGAGTGTCACATTAAACTAGTGACTTGCACCTTAAAGCTAGCATTTGGATTGGCAAAGCTTTGGCGTGAGTATTGGTGTATTAATGTGGAATAAAATCTCAACATATAGATATGCCACAATAATAAGATAGCTTCTAATATCACATAAATTATAAACACAAACCAAAGAGCTCTATGAGGCATGATAATGAAACACTGATGATATTAGCACTACAGTAAAAAAGGACACTATCACATCAACCCATGGACTTGTACCCCAAAGATAGTATTCAAATTAGCAAATCTTTTGGTGTAA
>APFE030008537.1:0-40534 GCA_000404065.3 Pinus taeda | reverse complement strand
TGGGCCCCGTTTGGGGGTAAGTTGGTACATCAACTTCCCGAGGTTGTAACTTTAGCATATGATCTCCGTTTGACGCGTACAATAGCTCATTAGAAATATCTATTCGAGCACTATCATTGTTGGAATGGGCAACATCGATCCATCGCATGGCCCCATGTTGCCCCTGGATTCCCCAAAAAACGTCGTTTAGGGCCTCAAAACGGTTCCGGAAGTTCAGGACCCGAAAAACTGCTAAAAATAGTAAGTTGTGCTACAATTAAGGAATCTGAAAATGATGAGAAAGACAATGGTGGGGGTCCAGGTGGACTTGGCAGGTGGCCACCAATATCCACCTGGATCACCTGGAGTTGTTTAAGGATCTGTCCAGGAAATCACAGAGGAACGCTGGAACTAAAAGATAGTTGATGCAAGAAAAACAAGGTCATGGACCTATGTTGAAACGTGTTTCTAGAATTTGAAAAGTGGAGATTCGTGGAGATTGGAGTTGAAACTTGGTGTTCATAAGTTTTTTTTTTTACATCAAGCTTGCACGTATACGTCAAGTGTTTTTTCTCAAACCAACATATGTATGTGCAAAATGTGAAAAGGTTAAAACATTATATATGTTTTTATATTTATTATGAAACATATAATATTATATGTTGGAATTTTGAAAAGTATATTTTAAAAAGGAGCAAGAATTTTGAAAATGGTGTTTTAAAAGGAGGAAGGTCATTATTACTAGATTTTAAAGAGTAATAATTAAAGTTTTATTTTTTAAGTAGAGGTTTTTTGTGTTCTGGGCATGAATTTGAAATAAAATGGATACAATAGTTATAGATATGGAGAAGTTGAGCGGGGCTAATTTTTTCCTATGGAAATCACAGATGGAGGATATACTGATTTTAAAGGATCAGTGTTTGCGGATTGAGGGTACAACAAAGAAACCCTCATCAATGACAAATGAAGAGTGGAATAAGCTAGATAGAAAGGCAATTGCAACAATTCACCAATATTTAGCAAAGAATGTTTATTTCAATGTGTCTGTGAAGGATTATGGAAGAAGTTCCATGATCTATATGAGAAGAACATGACATCAAACAAAGCGTTCTTGATGAAGAAGCTTTATAATCACAAAATGAAGGAGGGTGCTTTAGTTGCTGAGCACTTGAATGCATTTAATATTATTACTAATCAACTTGCCTCTATTAAAATCATTTTAGATGATGAAATGAAAGCCATATTTCTGATGTGTTCTATGCCAAACAACTAGGAAAATTTAATTCTAGCTACGAGCACTTCAACAACTATAGCAACCCTGAAGTTTGATGATGTCAGTGGCAGTTTAATGAATGAGGAGGTATGACGCAAGTCAATTGCGGAAAACCAGGGAGGAGAGGCTCTAGCTCTAGCTAATCGTGGTAGGAGAATGGATCGAGGCCGGCAAGGGAGATCAAGATCGAGAGGCCAATCAAAATCAAGGAGAGGAAGGATCACCTGCTTTCATTGTGGCAAACCTAGGCACATGAAGAAAGAATATTGATTCTGGAAGAAAGAACAAAAGGATGAGAGACCGTCTAGTACAATTCACAAGTCATCTAGCAGAAATGAAGGTGAGACTACTGCTGTAGCCACAGATGGTGATGTGTTGTTTACTGTTTCAGTAGAGGATGCATGTGTATATACATCTAGCAGTGGCTTTGATTGGATCCTTGACTCTGGGGCATCTCACCATGTAACCCCATGAAAAGATAGTTTTGTTTCATATAATCTTGGTGATTATGGTAGAGTGCATTTGGGGAATAATCATTTTTGCAGTATTGTTGGAGTGGGAGATGTCGAGATCAAGATGAAAGATGGACAAGGTATATTGTTGAAACAGGTCAGGCATGTACCAGAAATGCACATGAGTTTAATCTTTATGGGACGACTAGATGATGAAGGCTATTCAACAAGCTTTGGAAAAGGAGGCTAGAAAATTAGCAAAGGTGCATTGGTCATGGCCAAAGGACCCAAGACAGGAACATTATACACATTGAAGACACTAATAGGAAAATCAGATTTGGTTGTTGTCACAAAAGAAGGAAATTCAACAAAGCTGTCGCATAAGCGTTTGGGTCACATGAGCGAGTATTGTGGCCAGCAACAACCCCCCTTTTTATTTAGTGTTATTACTAATGCTAAATAAGTGGGGACCCTTAGTCAAAAATTTAAAAAATTAATTAGTGCTTGTATTTCCTTTTTTAATAAAACTTACCATCATAAACTTAGGAAAATACCTTTGAAAAATCTAAAAAGCTTAAGTTTCATGATAAGGTAAGATAAAATCACTCCTTAAAAAATGTCGCATTACAAAAAGGATAATATGATACCTCCTTACAAACCGAATTCTAAGATTGCGAGATCGCGATGCGAGACTACATATTGAAAAAACATATATCGCGTCGCATGCATCAAAGACCGCTTACGCTGAAAAACCCCAAACCACCGATATGCGATGGCACATATCGCAAAATCACATTTCGCAGAAAACACATTAACAAAAATTGTCATATGTTGCGCTCCTGTGATACTGCGATATTGCGATAGAGCGTCAAAGCAATATTGCGATAGAGCGGCAAAGCGATATTGTGATAATGCAATACAACGATCTACGATATTGTGAAGCAAATCGCAAAATCGCTTCGTCACGGATTTTTCAGGCTCGTTATTCGAGAAAACTTTTTCCGTAAACTGAGACCTATTTATGCACTTTAATGCTAATTAATGACTTAATTGCCAGTTGTTAATGAAATATGGTTTTGTGCTTATCGAAGAGCCAGCTCACGTAAGGTGGTATATTTTTTATGTCTTCAGCATTTAAAGCTTTCCCGTCACCTTTCCTTATCATTACTCTCACCTCACTTGTAAACTGCAGGAACGAAGAATAAAGAACTATACAAAGCAGCATACATAATACTATGGGGAAGAAAGGTAAAGCTCCGAGCTCTGAAGACAAAGAAATGATGCCCTTGTATACAGACATCACTTGTAACACCGCCTCTAACAGAGACACTGGTATTACTACTTGGGAATGTATGTATAATCTACTTGAAGAAGAGAATCCCAAGGTGATGGAGGTTATGGCTACTGCAGGTTCACAGGGGTCTTCTAAGGCATCAGTTGCTGATCTAGCTTGTTCGTTCTTGCACTGGATAGAGGCGAGGCCCAAAATTATCCCCTACACGGACATGGTTAAATGGGTACTGGATAGCGCTGACATAAAAAATAGACAATTTAAAACTTAGGGTCAAGGACTTATCGGCTTATTCACTCCGCAAGGTTTGAAGCTCATGTATCTTTTACCAAAGCCACAGGTGACTTATAACAAACAGTTGATAGAGAAGTTTTCCAAAGAGAATGAAGACCTGCCAGAATGCACCAAAGATTGGTCAAGGAGAGACGAACCGCTAAAAAGAGATAAACATGGTATGTATAGTACTGGTTCTCTCACTTCCCCATATTACTTTGCTGCTGCTATGCTTTGTAGACTTTTCGGAAAGCCAGACATTAACAAATTCTCATATGAATGGCTACCATTATTGGATGCCGCCGTTAATGCTACTGTTATGGATTGGTCTAAAATATTGTCTGACAACTTAGCCACTACCATTTTAAATTACCCGTCTAAAAGAATTTTTTCTCAAAGAATTTATCCCCCATTCTACTTATCGGCATATGTAATGCATGCAATTTTCTATGTTTCCAAGTTTCCTTTAGTGGGATGGAAATGGATGACTCAAGACCCCTTACCCATTCATGTTTATCACAAAGAATTGTGGGATTCTAAGTTCACTCCATTTTTCGACAAAATTTGTCATGGAATCATGTTGCCCTTATACAAAATGTTGTATGATAAAGATGCTCCAAGATGTTCTCCTAAAGTAGAAGTAGATATACTCTCGGTCGCGAGATGGTTTAGTGAAGAACTGTTTACATATGTCAGGGTATTCGGAAGTGCTGCTTCCCCTCATGTATTACCTTTGTATGTTCCTGATAAACTCATGGCACGAGAAATTGCTTATCAAACCCGCGGGGAAGGAGGTTTGACTAAAGATTTGAGGGAAAAAAAGAAGGCTATTTGGCCACAATTTCCTGTAGCCTGTGGGCCCTTTTCACTATTGATGTAGGCCATGCATTCAAGGAAGTAAACAACATAATGTGTCTACAATTGTTCAAGTTTCCAGGAAGACCGTTCAACCCTCATGATATTGCTAAGAATTTCACTGTCGCAGTCAAAATAAAGGTGTTTTATGAAGAAGATGATCTTTTTGATGACATGTTCCAACAAAAAAGTACACTTGAATAAATTCTACATTCGACCCAAATGTGATTCCCTCCAGCAGAGTTTCAACAGTTCAAGATATACAAGGAGAGGAGGTTAGCTAATATTCCTTTGGAAAAACTACGCTTAGAACTCATAAGGGAACCAACTCCAAGTATTAGTCTTAGTGGAATTTCAAGCACAGATAGATCTAAATATAAGTTCAGGAAAGAAACATCAGAACATTCTAAGAGATCAGAAAGTGACCATGGTAAAAGTGAGGGGTCAGTAAAGGATACTGCCCAGTCAAAAGAGCTCCCACAGCAACAGGGTTTGACCTCTCCACAAATAGATCATCCCCCTCTCATCATTCAGCCACCATCAGTCAAAACCGAGCTAGATAAAGAATGGGAGACCTTAAATGATTTAATCAATATTGAAGGGCAAAGCACAAAGACACCTGTGAGCAATGTACATGCAACAAAAGATATAGTCACAGGAACAATTAGCAATGTCTTAGATATGGAACATATTCCTATTACCTTGCCCTCTGAACTTATACTCAAGATAGAGGAGATTCCTCCTCTTGATATATTTTATAGTCCAAAACACAAGGCAGTAGTGAGAAGACAAAGGAAGAAAAGGAAATTGGAAAACGTGCTCTCTCATGATGCAGAGCAATTAGACGTCCCATGGCAAGGTCCTACTACCGATCCCACTAGAAATCTCACCAAATTATCTTAGATCGCAGGAGCATATGCCTCTGCAACTATTGATAAAGCATCTGAGGTACAACAACTACTAAAATAAAAGGAAGACCAGACACAAGTTTTGTAGTAATAGTTGCAACAAGCTAACGCCAACAACGAAGCACAGAAACAGCTTGAAAGACTACAACAGGACTTCCAACGAATGTAGACAGGCTACCAGAAAAGTTTGGCTGAGAGAGAAAAACAGTTACAGGATATGCAAGAGATGCACAAGGATGATCCTAAGCTTACATAATTCATCACAGAATCGATTTCCTTGAATGATCAACTACTACAGTAACGGGAAGCATTGTGTCAAAGAATATCACAGTGGAACTTGTATTGCGAAATAAGTGACAAAATCAATAATCAAGTCGTGGACTTACGACATGATTATGATTTAATTGATAAACGAGTTATTGAATATTTGGCTTGGCGAGAAACAGAGGAGGGAAAAAGAGCAGGCACACCAATAATCAACGACAATCACAAAGAAATTCTCTTTAACAAATGGGATGCGCAAATTAGAAAAGCAGAGCAAGCAGCAAAAGAAGTAGCCACGGCAGCAAACAGCATTATTGACTGCATAAATGAAAATTTCCATAGGGCAAATCTGATCTCAAAAACCACTCCAGGGTATCTACCAAAAGTACAGCAACTGCAAACAGGCTGGAGATAGAAGGCTCAAGAAAAGGCAGAATCAATCAAAAGATTAACTAAGTTGAATTGGGATTCTTATTTGGCATATTTAGTAAAACCACACAGCCAATGTATGACTCTCAAATGCATCATCAATTCTGCCGAGAAGATGGCACCAGCCCTTACTGATTCCGTTTTCGCAGGAGAGTTAAAGTCTGAAGTCGGCCAGCCGACTCTTCTCAAGCAAATGCTGAATGCTTGCGATTTCAAGGAGAAGATACAAAAATAGTTAGTTGTTAGTTTTAGATTCAATATTAGTATTAATTTTGCTTTATTTTTTCCTGAGAAAAGGACAGTTATTTAAACCATATCCTACATTTTTGTAATAAGTTATTTTTAGATTTAATTAGTAGTATTTAATCCCTTCTCATGCATTTAGAGAAGGATCGTGAAATTTATCAAAAACTTATCCTCAGAACATGCACTTTTGCACCCTACGAGGAGGTTTTGATGAATGAATGGAATAGGATTTATTGATATCTACATTTAATATCTGCTACTGATGTTGCACTTCTATACTCTTAGTGGATGTTGGATTAAGAAGAGATAAATCATTATCACTTGAAGCTCATGAGTATAACTAGTTATAAATGGTACTTCTATCTCTTAACTATTTCTGCCTTTGTGTTAAAGTGATATTCATGTTCAGTTGTTTATATATTGATGCATGAATGCCTAAGTTATCATTTGGAACTTTTCTACGGTGATAGCTATTTATTTATGCTTATTGTACGAGTAGCTTATTATGCGATATAATTTTCACAACTATTTCGTCTAACTTTTTATACGAAGTGGTTTATCTACATTGAGTTATTTTCTCATAACAATTGAATGATGTTTATTACCGATTGTTATCTGAAATCATTTTAAATCGCATAATAGAAGGATTAGACCCCGGGTTAGTGTAGAATCAGATATTTTTGCTTATTAGAATACAATTGCATGTCATTAGATTAGAGTTAGAATTAGAGCATCTCACTTAGGAACTTTTAAAAAGGAAATATCAATTCTCAACACACACACACACACACACACACACACATAAATTGGGAAATCGGTCCCATATCCCCAGTCAGCCTCACTATACCAAATGGAAAAGGAACTGCTAACCAAGGCCCGGATTGGGTGGGTATCCCCTTTGTTGTAGACCCAATTTTCAGGGCTTCTACATATTTGGCACTAGAAGGAGGGCCTCGAACTATGAATGGCAAGAAAGTCTAAATCTAAATACCATTCTGAGAGTAAATCGCCCTCACCATCTCCACCAACTTCTCCGTTGCATTTAGAATCTTTAATTCCAGAGCCAGAAGTCGCAAGAACAACATCCGTTGCTACAAACTTTGACATTTCAGAACAATCTACTATTGAACCTCTTGAAGTTGAATCTTTGATTCACGAACTTCAACGATTTTCTATATCTCCTCAAAGATCTGATAAATCTCAAGGTAGCGTGACTTCGCAATATAACCCTGCTCATCCTCTTACCAGATTAAAGAGCGAAAAGTTTGGCGTTCAGCCAACCGAGTTACCTCTACCCACAAGGAAGAGAGCAAGGAAATCACCTAGAGGGTTCGATAGCGAGACTCTTTCATCATCATCATCCATCTCAACTTCTTCACCGCAAAGTCAACCATCCACTCCTCCACTTTAGATCATTGTCCATCAGTCCACCCGTACTTCCACATCTCCTTCTCAATCATCTAGAGTCATGATATCCTCACCTTCTCAACCACAGGGATCATCTTCTACAGTTTCCTCTGTTATTAGGTCAGCAATGGCCCAATCTCCATGGAATAACCCACGGGCAGTCTTAATGCCTGTTCCCTTGAGTCAGATACCGACCCATCCTGAAAAATGGCTGCCTAAGTTTAATCCTGAAGCAGGCATGCTAGCAGAAGAACATATAAATAACTTTATGCTATCCATAAATCTCAATGGAGTTACCAACGAAGACAGTGTCGTTCAACTTTTTCCTTATACTCTTCAGGGAGTAGCCGGATCATGGTATTTTTCATTACTGTATGGATCTATCACTAGTTGGGATATCTTCCAAGAACAATTCCTGACTAAGTTTGGTGATGATAGGTCTATGGTGACATTGATCAACGACCTGTCTAACCTTAGGGCTGAGTCAAAAGAACCTATAAAATATTTCAATTCACATTTCAATAAACTGTTAAACAAAATTCTTACTGCTTCCAAGCCTAGTGAAGAACTGCGAAGTGAATGGTACATCACTTCTTTACCATCAAACATAGCAATCTTTGTTGACAAGGCTAACAAGACAACTTTAGCGAAAAATATGAAAGAATCAATAGCAGTAGAGAAACGTATTATATACCTAGAAAAGAAAAAAGCGATAGAAGAACGAAAATCCAAGAAGGTTACTCTCAAATAAGATCCCAAGAAAAAAACAATCGAAAGATCCATTTGATTTAGAAGGATTGGAAAAAGTTTTGAAGACCATGTCTAATGAGATGGTCGACATTAAGAAACAAGTGCAGAAACTTCTTCTAAAAAGCCATACAGACCTTTTAAAAGAAACCCTTCGACCAATTCAAAGCCCCCTAATGCTATTACAAGTGCTGAATCCGAAGAAGAAGAAGAGGAAATCGCTACTGAAGAACATACCGATGAAGAAGAAGTTGTAGAGTTACAAGGTATGTGGGATTTCATCCTCCCAGATGAAGAGGATCAAGAGGCATCCTCAGTTAGTACTTGAAGTAGAAATCAACTTGATCCTCCTCAACCTACCCCTAAGCCAAAGACCGCAAGCTCAATGACTAAGGACAAAGTCACAACCAAGAAAACAACACCTAAAGCGACTCAAACCAGCCCAGTCCAAACAGACTCATCAACTCCATCTAAAACACTGATCGTTTTGGATGAAATGGAGCATAATATCATAGAAGACATGAAAAATACTAGGGCCAACATCACTCTTTACGAATTGAGCAAGTTAAAACACCAGCAAAAGATACTTTTGAAAGAATTACATATTGTACCAGTTGCACCTTTTCCCGCCGTTGTAATCTCTCAAGCTTCCCATGACATGGGAAGACCTCCAACTAATGAGATTAATAAGGTTGATCCAAACGATATCACTTTAATTGGAGGAAGGTCGAGATCTCATACTCCCCCATTTCTTCTTATGAAATTTTCAATAAAAATTTGGATAATTTCTTAGTGGATTCGGGAGCTTCATCGAATATTTTACCAAAGTCAATATGTGCATAATTGAACGTTCAACCACAAAAATCCACTGTGTGCATAGTTCAGCTAGATCAATCGCAAGTTGAAGTGATTAGCGAATTAAATCAGGTTACCATAAGGCTCTCATCCAACCCCAAAGGTATGCCAAGTTATTGACATTTTAGTTGTTGATATTCAGGAATTTTATGGCTTAATTCTTAGCAGAGATTGGTTAGAAAAACTTCATAGATACTTTTCAACTCACTGGTTACACATGTGTCTCCCTTACAATGGTAAACCAAATCAAATAAAATTTGAGCGAGAAAGACATCAGAAATGCATAGTAACAGAACTGGAGGGAGAGAATGAACCGGTAGCATACAACAATAACATCATTGGAAACTACTTAGTAGATTCTTTCCTCAGAAATGCATAGTAACAGAACTGGAGGGAGAGAATGAACCGGTAGCATACAACAATAACATCATTGGAAACTACTTGGTAGATTCTTTCCTAGGAAATTTTAATTCTCATACTTCACCTTACTTAGAACATTTTGTTTTGTCTCAAGTAGAAAATTTCTCTCAAACAGATAGTTCTAAATGTATTAATTTTATAGATAGTCCTGTAAATAAATCTTTATTTTGGAAGTTATTTTTTGAGGGTTCTAAGTCTAACGAAGGAGAAAGAGCAGGTTGCGTGTTAATCAGTCTAGAGAGAAATAAAACTATGCTAACTTGTAGACTCGAATTTGATTGCACCAACAATATTGTAGAATACGAGGCCTTAGTCCAAGGGTTATACAAATCAATTAGAGTAGACGTCAAATACCTTCAAGTTTTCAGAGATTCTGAAATTGTAATTAGATAGGTACGTAATACTATACATTGTTTATCAGGTCATTTAAAACATTACCAATATTTAGTTCAAGATCTGGCTGAACACTTTATAGCATTTAGTATTTCATCAATTACTAGACTCCAGAATCCTAGTGCAGACCTCTTAGCTAACGTAGCTTCCAAACTCATTCCTTTAGAAGATTTTAGCCCTCATAGATTCTCAATTGAATTAATTTTTAGACTCTCTATTCCTCATAACATTACCAATTGGAGGATTTTCAATGACGATCCTGATATCGTGAATATTCTCACATCTGAAGGATCTTACACCAATCAAATAATTGATGAAGACCAACATGACCGAAAATTGCAACAAGATAGTGCTAACAATGCTATACCTAAGTCAATAGTCAAGTTAGAAGACCTTTATGATTTGAAAGATAGGTTTGAAAGATCTACCAATTCAAAACTCCAAAGTTCAACTTTGAACTACGAATTAGTAAATCTAGGAATTGATACCAAACCACAGAATATCAACCTAGGCATTGGTCTAGCCCCTTAAGAAAAATTAGCGTATATTCGTCTCTTAAGACAGTACAAAAGTTTCTTTGCATGCAACTACGATGAACTAAAAACATATGACACTTCCATCATCCAACATATTATTCCAATGATAGACGATGAAAAACCTGTCCATCAAAAGTTGAGAAAAATCCATCCCAATCTAGAAAACCAGATCAAATATGAACTCAATAAGTTATTCAAAGCCAAAATAATTTTCCCGTTCGACATTCCAAATGGGTTTCCAATATGGTTCCCGTTAGAAAGAGAAACAGAGACATCAGAATCTGCATTGACTTTCGAAATATTAACAAAGCCTTCCAGAAGGATAATTTTCTTTTTCCTCTGATGGAGCAAATACTGCAGACAGTCGCGGGATTAGAATTAATGTCATTCTTGGATGGATTCTCAGGATACAACCAAGTGTTGGTACATCCCGATGATCAATCAAAAACCACATTTAGAACCAAATGGGGCACCTACGCATATCAAAAGATGACCTTTGAACTGATCAATGTTGGTGCCACATTTCGGAGAGCCATGGACATCGCATTCAAGAGTTCAGTTAACAAATCAGTGGCAATCCATTTGGATGATATAACTGTATTTTCCAAGAAATGAAGCAATCATCTTAGAGATTTAATACAAATCTTCCAACATTGTCAAAGGTATGGAATTTCATTTGACCCGAAAAAATCCTTTTTCGCATTAAGTGAAGGAAAACTTCTTGGATTCATAGTGTCAAAATCTGGAATTCACATTGATCCTGACAGAATCAAGGAGATTTCTGAAATACCCCTACCTCACAACAAGAAAGTCATGCAATATTTTCTTGGCTAGATTAACTTTGTAAAGAGATTTGTTCCAGATTTTTCAAGAATCGTGTCTCCTTTACAAGCAATGATTAAAAAGAACTCAAAATTTGAATGGGGCCAAGATGAATATGAGGTATTCAATCTGATCAAACAAGCAATTGTTAAAGCTCCATCGTTAGCAACTCCAAATTTTTCGGATCCGTTTATTTTATATACATTTTCCTCTGATAGATCATATGCTGCGATACTCACTCAAGCAAATCAAGAAAAGGCAGAAGCCCCAATTGCTTTTTTCAGGTCAAATTTACAGGGGCCTGAGTTAAATTATTCAGATGTGGAGAAACAAGCTTATGTTGTTTTCAAAGAAATTAAATATTTCAGACCCTTTCTACTCAAAACCCATACAAAAATCATAGTACCATTTCCAGCGGTAAGAAATATTTTAGTACAAAATATGTGGGTGAGAAAAAAGCCAATTGGGTGACTGCCTTATAGGAATATGACATAGAAATCAAACCGGCAAGTATTGTAAAAGGTCAAGGCTTTTGCAAAATGCTGGCCAGAGCATCACTTATGTCTGAAATTCCATCTGCAGAGATACAAATGTATGAGGTAAACCTAAATGATGTTGAGTCATTATACGTTGATATCATTTATTATCTAAAGAATGGATATGCTCCTTCAAACCTCAATCATACCAAATGGAAAAGGAGTTACTAACCAAGGTTCGGACCGGGTGGGTATCCCTCTTGTTGTAGACCTGAATTTCGGGGCTTCAACAACGAGAAAGGCTTAAAAATCCTTATTGGTAAAAATTTATTGCCAGGTTTGAAATCCTACAATCTTGATCTTTGTGAGCATTGTATGTATGGTAGACAAAGAAGGGTTTCATTCCTTAGAGGTGGCCATGACAGAAAAGGAAAATGTGTTAGAATTGGTACACTAGGATGTGTTTGGGCCTGTTAACATCAAATCATTAGGAGGAGCATCATATTTTGTAACATTTATAGATGATGCATCTAGGAAAGTTTGGGCATATCCTATGAAAAATAAAAGTGAATTGTTTGGAATATTTCAAAATTCCATGTTGATGTTGAAAGAGAGACTAACAAATTGCTGAAGTATTTAAGAACAAATAATGGTAGAGATTATTGCTCAAATGCATTTAAGGAATAGTGTAACAGGTTTGGCATAAAGCATGAGAAGACTGTGCCTAGTACTCCTCAATAGAATGGTGTCGCAAAAAGGATGAATCGCACCATTATGGAAAAGGTGCGAAGTATGTCGTCCAATTCTGATTTGGAGAAGAATTTTTGGGTTGAAGTAGTCAGGACCACTTGATACCTCATAAATAGATCTCCAACCACAACCTTGAATGGGGGTATCCCTGAAGAAGTTTGGACTGGTAAGAATTTGAATTATTCTCACTTGAAAATCTTTGGATGTGAAGCATTCGTACATATTCCCAAAGAAAATAAAACTAAGCTAGATGATAAATATATGAAATGCATTTTTTTGAGATATGCGGATGAAGATCTTGGTTATCGTCTATGGGATCCAGTCAAACATAAAATTATTAGAAGCAAGGATGTTATATTTAATGAGTCAGAAATGTTCAAGAGGACTGTAGGTGAGTTGGAGGTCAAGAAGGTTATTGGCAGGTTTGAAGAGCAGCAGGAAAAGATACCACCAATACAAGAAAATGAACGGCAAATTCAGGAGCATGAAGAACAATAAGTGGAAAATAATGAACAACAAGAAGAAGGAATCTTGCAGAAACCTTTATAGGAGATTCAACGTGACAATGCACCACCATAGTTGGTTCACAGATCTTCTAGGCCTCATAAGCCTTCACAATGGTATCCTCCTTCAAACTATCTTTTTTTGACTGATGAAGGTGAACCTAATTGTTTTCAAGAAGCATGTAAAGTTCAGCACAGTAAAGAATATTTATTGAATTAATATAATTATTGAATTATCTTATAATTAGTTTTTCCTTGTAATATATATATATGTATATAATTTTAACTTTTTTGATTCAAACTAGTTAAATTGGTTTGTTTACCTATTTCCATAATAATTATAAAAAGAATCTTGAGTTATCTATTTTTAAGTAATAAATTTATAAAATTTGATATTGATATATAACATTAATGATTAAATAATTTATAAACAAACCAATAATGGTTATTAATCTCAACTTTTACCTTAACAAACTCTATATGTATATATATATATAACAAATAATTTAATAGATGAATTCATAACTGTTTTTGACTTACCATCCTAACAACCTAATTTTAATTAGGATTATATATTGATTTAAAATTTGGTATTAATTAATCTTTAGTTTATTTCATTTATGTAATTATTTCCATAAAAGGAATTAATAAATAAGAATAATTAGTTTATACTAACAACCTAAGGTTATTATTTTATTAATTTAATTATTAAGTGATTTACTTTTAAATATTTGTTACTTATTTATTTATTTGGACCTAATTTTTTTCTTATTTCCATTATTTATTAATAATATTATTATTATGAATAAATAATATAATGAATAATTTTTAAATAATAATAGTTTATTTTTTATTTATACTAAGGTTATTATTAATGAGGTAATTTACTTTATTTATTTGACCTAATTTACTTATTTCATGATTAATTATTTATATTATATATATTATATTTAGATATATATATTATTAATATTTTTAATAAATAAATAAATAAATAAAATTTGACCTGGGTCCTAGAGTCGAATATAGCCGTTGGAGTCTATGCTCAGTCTATTTAACAGGTGTAGTTGTATCTGTTTCTTCAACTTGTCCTGACGATGAACCACACTAGTTGGTTCGAAACGCATCGACAAATGTTTGTCTACACGTGATTTACGCCGAAGTTATTCTTTCAACTATTATGGATCACAGAAGCCTCAATTCAACTAAGAAGGAGAGGTATAAAGCAAGATTGGTGGTGAAAGGTTTTGCCCAAAAATAAAGTATTGACTTCACTGAAATTTTCTCACTTGTTGTTAAAATGTCATCCATTAGAGTCATTCTTGGTCTAGTTGCTACTTTAGACCTAGAATGTGAATAGTTAGATGTAAAAACTGCTTTCCTTCATGGTGAATTGGAGGAAGAAATTTATATGGAGCAGCCAGAAGGCTTCATAGAAAAAGGCAAAGAAGGCCTTGTTTGTAGTTTGAAGAAGAGTCTCTATGGGTTGAAACAAGCACCTCGACAATGGTACAAGAAATTTTATTCATTCATGTTGGAACATGGTTTTCAGAGGTTGGAAGCTGACCATTGTGTCTATATCAAGAGGTATGATCAAGGAAAGTATATCATATTATTGTTATATGTGGATGACATGTTGATTGTTGGGCATGATAAAAATAAGATCAATAGGTTGAAGAAAGATTTGGGTAGCAAATTTGCAATGAAGGATTTCAGACCAGCGCAACAGATATTGGGCATGCAGATTATGCATGACAAGAAAAACAAAAGGTTGTGGCTATCACAACAAAAATATATCAAGAAGGTGCTTGACAGGTTTAATATAAAGGATGCCATGCTAGTTGGTACACCCCTTGCAACCCACTTCAAGTTGAGTACTAAATTATGTCCTAGTGATGATAAGGAGAAAGAAGAGAATGAGCAAGATTCCTTATGCTTCAGCAGTTGGCAGCTTAATGTATGCCATGGTATGCACACGACCAGACATTGCATATTCAGTGGGAGTAGTGAGTAGGTTCCTTACCAATCCAGGAAAACAACATTAGCAAGCAATAAAATGGATTTTCAGGTATCTCAAGGGTATTAGTCATTATTGTTTATGTTTTGGTCATAATAAGACTGTGCTTGAAGGATTTACAGATGCACATATGGTTGTAGATATGGATACCAGAAAATCCACTACATGTTATTTGTATACATTTGCAGGTGCAACAGTATTTTGGGTGTTAAGGCTACAAAGAATAGTAGCCCTCTCTACAACAGAAGCAGAGTACATAGATGAAACAAAAGCTTGTAAAGAGATGTTGTGGATGCAGCGATTCCTAGGATAGATAGGAATAAAGCAGGACAAGTATGTGTTATATTGTGATAGTCAGAGTGCCATTCACTTGGAGAAAAACCCAGCATTTCATTCAAAAACCAAGCACATTGACTTAAGGTACCATTGGATCTCGCATGTGTTGCAGGAAGAATAGTTATCCTTGGAAAAGATCCATATAGATAGGAACCCTGCTGATATGCTCACTAAGATTCTACCACGAAATAAACATGAGTTATGTAGAGGCATGGTAGGACTCGATGTGACTTGATTCATATTTGGCTTCAAGTGGGAGAATGTTAAGTGTGAAGCCAAATTCATGCAGGATTCTAGATCCTTCTAGATCTCCAAGATTCTAGATCTTTCTTCACCGCCATTAGTTTCTAGATCACTCCAGATCTCCATCTGAATCGCATACAAGATTCTAGATCCTTCTTCTGCCTATATAAATTTGTAATTTCTTTGGCCAAGGAAAGCAAGCCAAGGCCCAAGCCTATTATGTAATGCAAAAGTTATTTCTGTTCTCCAGTGATTTTTTTATGTATTCCGTTGTATGTGACTAAGTAATTTTGTTGTTTCTCCATTTGTCTGTCTCCATGAATTATTCTCTGCTATTGTCGTCTAAGTCTCTAAGTATAAATCCGCTATGTGTTATGTATGCTCTTCTCTAACAAGATTATGGTTCAAAGAAGCAAATTTTGGTCCTATTTATCTAGAATCACTAAACGTTTCATTTTTATTAAGACCTTCTGTGAATGCCTTTGAAGAATTCCTTGTTCCTATTTCCTTGTCATCAACTACTATGCAACTATCTGAGCAAGAAATAAATAATGTTACCAATGGCTGCCTGCAGCCTCAGTGATGTTTGAATCAAAGGATTTTTAAAGTTTATAATCAAATTATTATGTTGGGGTTGAATGCATTCATGCTCTGTGTTAAGGTTGAATGAAAAAATAGGTGAGACTTTTATCTCTTTAAGCCAATTATTTTAAGGGCTTCGTTGGAGTGTTTCTTTATTTCTCTTTCAGCGTAATAACCATGGAGATTAAGATCTTTGAAATGTAACTACTCTTGTGTGGCTAATATATTAAGGCCCCTCAATGTTTACCACATTTTTAATGGTGGATGACATTTAGATGTTAATTCTTTTTAATAGGTTTTTTGTTTTTTGTTTTTATTTATTTCAGTAAATTTTTAAATATTTCAAATTTATAGTATTTTATTGTTTGAATATATATATATTTTTAAAAATCTTTATTTTAAATAGGGTTTGAGAATAGCCTTTTTCTAAGAATTTGGTTAATTTTTTTTTACATTTTTAATAAAATATTATAATTTGGATATAAATTTTCCAATAATTTATAATTATAAGAATATATATATAAATAATATATATTAGATCATCGGTATTATAATTTATTTATATTTATTAAATATATTTTAATTAATTAAAAATATCTTTTTCGAGGTGTTACTTCTACAATTTACAAAAATAAAATAATTTAAAAAAATACATTACTCAAAAATAAATAAATAATAAATATATATATATATATATATATATATATATATATATATATATATATATATATATATATATTCGTTGTCTAATGATTATGTTTTTTTCCCCTGAAAGTTATGCAAATTCCAGTCATATTCTGAAAAAATAAGGCAAAGATTTTTGTAAATCTATGTAAAACTTGTCAACCTTCATAATTTTAGGTGCTATAGAGGTTTTTGATGGTGCTGAATCCATTTCCACCATAAAAACATGATTTAAACGCTGCATCTACAAAAAATTTTGAATTTTTTTTTTCCAGATTGGGCCACTTTTGACCGTCCGAGCAATTCCTCCGCCTCCATATAAGACTCCTAATAATTCATACTATTTTAATTGTAATATTGTTCTTGTTTTTTTTGTTGACTCCTTTGCAAATATTTGGACAATAAAATATATAATGCAATCAAACGACGGGAATAGGTAGTCTCACTGACGTTGTGGAGACTGATTCAAAAGCTTCTATAATTTAGAAGATAAATAATTCAAGAATGTGTTCATTTAAAAAATATATATTTTTAAAAGATTCATGTTTTATATATATTATATATATATTTTTTGTTTTCCATTTCTAATAATTGATATTATTTTAATTGTAATACTGCTTTTTTTATTATTATTTATTTGAATAATTTTGTTTATTATATTTATATAGAATGAAAAGATGTATAAGCTTTTCTATACATATCTCTAGTGAGATTAAATAGGTGAAATTGCTTAGGAGGAATTTGAAGCAATGATTAAATCACTTAATTATTGAAAAGCATTTTAACAATATATTTATTAGAGAAGATTTTTTGGCGCAAATATTTTAACAATATATTTATTTGAGAAGATTTTTCGAAGGCAAGTTTTATGAGAAGACTCGTGGTGTTGCCATGGCCTCCCCTAGTCCCCTCTGGCTGCTAATCGTTTTTTGGAAGATTTTGAATCCAAGGCTTTAGCCTCTGCCCATCCCTTACCCAAGCTCTGGAAGAGATTTGTCGATGACACGGGTGTCATCTAGTCTCATGGCTAAGATGAGTTGGACCTTTTCATCAACCATCTCAATGATTAATCCTCCACCATTAAGTTTATTATGGAACAAGAAGTCGATGGATGCCTTCCTTTCCTCGATGGCCTTGTTTCGAAGAATAATGATGGTACCTTCACCCACCAAGTGTTTTGGAAGAAAACACATACTGAACAATATCTTCACGCCAACTCCCATCATTTCCCTGCTCAAAAATTCGGTGTTCTCAACACGCTTGCTACCCATGCACTAAGAATCTCTGATGAAAAGAGCCTTGATAAGGAGAAGGTCCATCTCCTTAATGTCTTTATTAATAACGTTTATAACAGGCACCTTGGTCAGCAAATATTCCTTAAAGCCAACAAGAATTCATTGGTCAAGAAAAACCCTGAAGATCGAGTCTTAGGGGTTCATCTCCCTTTCATCCAAGGGACTACTGATAATATTTCTAGGATTCTTACGAAGCTTAATGTTCCCTCTATCTTTATACCCCTTAACTCCATCCATAGCTCCATCGGATTGGTAAAGGACCCGATCAACCCCAAGGACATGAAATGTGTCTATGTTATTCCATGTTCCTGTGGGACCCCTTATGTTGGTGACACTGGTTGTTCTATTAATCAGAGGATTAATGAGCACTCAGCTAACTTAAAACATGGGAGGACTCAGTCTTCCGCCCTAATAGAGCATGTTGAGAATACTAAACATCATGTGTGTATTGAGGAGGCCCGTGTTATTTCTAAGGTTGCGCAATTTAATCACCAAAAATTTAGGGAAGCCATAGAGATTGAAAAATGCCGAGCAGTCTCAATAGAGATGATGGCTAGAAGATTAGCAATTGTTGGATCCTTGCCCTCTCTTCCTAGTTATTTTTCTCTCCCCCCTCTCCCGCTCCTCTTGGCACTCTTCTCTGTGGTGTCTTCCTTGCTTCTTCCTTCAGCTTCTAGATCGCTGGTGTTTCCCTTTTTATCTGCCCTTTATTTTTTATGTTTTCTCTCTTTCTCGCTTAATAATAAGATCAAATTGTTAGTTGAGGAATAAAAATCCTTTCATTAAAAATTTTCTTGCCTAGATATTTAAGATAAGGACTATTTTTAATTAACTAACCTATTCAAAACAAACTAATTTGATCCTCATCATTTTAGTTATTTTTTGGAAAATTTTCCACTTTTCATTTCATTAATTTTATTAGAAGATCCATTATTTTAACAAGTTATCTTTTTAATGTATTTTTCCTATTATGTATGATTCAAATTTTAGATTTAGTTAGATAGTTTTAAGATTATGGCTTAGTGAGTTAGGTTTATATGTATGTTATTAGTTTTAATATGATCTATTAAGAGGTTATAAAAATAATTAGTTGTTATGGTAATAACTTTAATAAAACTTAAAATTTACTATTTACTTTTAACCCTTTGATTAAATGTGATTAAAAGCAACTTTCAATTATTTATAAAAAAATTAATTATATAACTTGA
Organism: Pinus taeda; assembly: GCA_000404065.3. Classification (NCBI taxonomy): domain Eukaryota; kingdom Viridiplantae; phylum Streptophyta; class Pinopsida; order Pinales; family Pinaceae; genus Pinus; species Pinus taeda. The sequence goes on along the minus strand of APFE030008537.1, from coordinate 21,290 downwards.
ATATAATATTAAATATTTAATATTAGCCCCTTTGAGTAAATACTATTATAACCAACTTATAACTATTTAACTATATTTTAATTATATGGCTTTAATATAATATTAATTATTTATATATAACTTTTTATATTATATTGCCCCTTCTAATTCATATTAATTAAATTCATTACATTTTTATATATTAAACTAACTTACAATTAACTAACTATATATTTAATTATATAACTTTAAAGTCCTTCTGGTATTTAATTGATTCCTGTTGATTAAACATATACATATAATAATACATATATAACTGACTTACTAACTATTTAACTTATTTTATTCACTTGTCCCTATCCCTTGGTCCAGTCCATATAATCGTTTCCCAGTCAAATATAGCCATTAGTAGGTCTATGTACCCAGTCCAATATAGCCATTGCCTAGTAAAATATAGTCATTGGATGATCTACTCTATATATTTAACATGCAGTCGAGATCTGGTCTTCAACTTGTCGTGACAATGAACCACACTCGTTGGTTCGAAACGCATCGACAAATGTATTCTAATGTGATTTACCTCGAAAAATCTTCTAAAAAAACTTAATATGGATCATATAGGCCTTAATTCAACAATATATTTATTTGTCATTAATTCAAAATTTATAATTTATTTAAAAATAAGTTATTAATAATTAAAAAAAATTATTATTATTTTTTTTATACAATAATGAGCATTAGGTATAATGGGAAATTTTGTAGAAATGGTTGACACTATTCCACTTAGGTAAATTAGTAAAAAACAGTCGCCATTATTCCACTATTCCACCTAGGTAGCTTAGTAGAAATCATTGCCACTATTCTACCTAAACACAATCGATAACTTCTTCGAAACTGTTGCCACTATTCTACTTGGCAATACCAATATTTCATAATTGCCATAAAAACCAACATATCTCCACAAAATTCAAATCCAAAATATTTGAGATACAAATCATAAACCATTCCACTTAAACTAAATTCTTTTAATTAAAAAAATTATTCATTATAAATTACAATAATCACATCAGACTAAATGTATAACTCTCACTTAACATATATAACTTATAATCACATCATACTAAATGTATCACTCTCACTTAACATATATAACATGGATTCTTAACTAGCCTAGGTAGAACACAATCACCATTCCCATATTAAACAATATATTTAACATATATAACATGGATTCTTAACTAGCCTAGGTAGAACGCAATCACCATTCCCATATTAAACAATATATTTATTTAGTTATATAATATATAATAAGAAAATAAAAAAGGAAATAAAACAAAAAAAATTATACATCTATATTAATCCCGATTCGTTTTATATTAAGAAGTCATACATGTATGGTGTGTAAAATTTAAAATGCTACTAAATTAAAATTAATAAAAATTATCATTAATTCAATTAAAATATAATTATAATTTATTACTTAACATATAATTATATAATAATTAATATTAATGATAAAGAGTTTATTTAAAAATATATATAATATATATATATATATATCAAAGTATAAGATAAATTAAAGACTTATATCTCAATTTAAACATTTAAATATAAAAGAAATATTAGTTTATCCTCGTAATGTAATAAAATAACAATAAATATAATAATAAAATAATAATATATTTGTAAATTTCTATAAATTAATTAAGTGGATATAATGCATTATTAAAATATATATTTTGTTCTTTTAACTCTATTTAAAAATAAATAAATAAAATTAGCCATATTTTTAGTAAATGGTTAAAATATAATGCATTATTAAAAAATATATTTTGTTTCCATATATGCACAATAAATATATGGAATCCATTTGTATATTTGCAAAATACAAAAGTCGTCTTCTATATATGCGCATGTGCAAAAGCACATATATGTTGTGCATATACAAAATATTGTTTACTTATATGTGTTGCATGTATGCAGAAGTCGTCTTTCGTATATGCATATATACAAAATCTTTCTTCCATATATATATATATATATATTTCATATATATAGAAGTCATCTTCAGTGTATTCGCAACATACGAAATCCATCTTCTTTAGATGCACATATATAGAAGAAAGATATATGCACATATATGTTGCACATATACAAAATATCACTCCCGTATATATGTTGTGCATATACATAAATCATCTTTCGTATATGCACGTATACAAAAGTTGCACATAGACATAAGCTATCTTCCATATATGCATATAGATATGGAAGCGTGCATATATGGAAGTCACACATAAGCGTAAATGTATTCACGGGATTAAAATTCACTATTTTTTATTTGTTTTATATATGAATAAAAAAAACTCATTCTTATTATTGCATGTGCATTTACACTCAAACACCACACATTCACTAAGGCATAATAGGGGAACACATATGTGAAAGCTATTTTCCATATATTCACTTACATTTACACATGTGTGTGATTTATGTATATGTGTGTGCATATATTGAAGGTACACATATATGAAAGATAATTTCCGTATATGCACAACTTCTGTATATGCACATATATATGGAACTGTGCATATATGGAAGTCACACATATGCATAAATGAAATTGAATATATACAAATGAGTTTAGGGAAGCTGGGTAGAGAGACTCATGGACTTGAGAGTGGTTATAGTGGATCCAAGAAGCTATTGGGAACATGGCGGTTTGGACACATTACTTGACATGGTTTTGGGCTTGATCATGGAGGGTTAGGGAACTTGTGGAGGTTCCTTTGAACTAGGAAGTTGCGTAGGCTATTCCTAGTTGGTTGGGTGGAAAATTCAATTGGGTTATTCAAATGAAACACAAGGGACGACATATTTGAATCTCAACCTCAACTCAGCTCAAGTTAGAAGGTATTCTCTAGCTCATTTCCAACTTCGTTCTCATAAATTTGATTAACAATTATGATGCATTGTTATTTTTCTAGCTTACTACAATTTTTTTGTTATATACTGTTAAGTTACCTATGTATGTGCTACATAGGAACAATGTACATTTCTGTATATCCATGCTTCCATCACTATGTGCATATAGATGACTTACATATATGCACAACTAGCATGAAAAGAAGTCTTCAATCCAGCTTTCTTCTTGGATCATGCACAAAACAAAACCAAAAAAAGAAAAAAAAAATCCTATCTCCCTGCAATACAATGTTAGTGCATAAACAACAATTAAAACATGTAATATATAATGACTAAATCAACCTTATACATGCAAGATCTATGCTTTGTTTCTCCTTTGCAATGAAAAAGGGGCATTGTTAGGCTTTGTTCCTTTCAAGTCCATATATATAACTTCTGTATATGCACATAGATATGGAAGTGTGCATATGAAAAAATCACACATATGAAAAAATGTAAGTGCATATAGGAAATTCAACTTCTATATATGTGCTTTCATATATATGTACATATACAAGTTCCACCCATATGGAATACAACTTCTATATATGTGGTTTTTTTATATGTACAAAGATATGCAAGCACATATATAGAAGTTGATTTTCATTAATGCACTTGCATTTCCACATGCATGTGACTTCCATATATGCACACTTCCATATATATATATATATATATATTATAATATATATATATATATATATATATTTAATATATATATATATATATATATATATATATATATATATATATCCATATATAGAAGTTGCACATATATAGAATCCATCCTCCATATATGCGCAACTTCTGTATATGGAGATAAATCCGCAACTGTATATATAGAAGTTGACTTTCATATATGAACTTATGTATAAATGGAACATGCATTCCATTTATCTACAACACACACATATATAGAAGTCATATTTTGTAAACATGTGCAGATACCGAAGCCTTCTTCCATATATATTCATGTAACAACCCCAGTGGGATGATTGTTACTACTGATCCAACTCCTCTTGTGTTGTTAGAAGAGTGGGATAATTTTCTTTTTTGCCTATCATGTTCATTATAGGGTTGAATTACCCAATTAATATTACCACTCTTCTTCTAGAGTTTCATAATTATTACTAGGTTTTCTTATTAAATTATCCTTCCAAGGGTGTGAGCTATTAGGTTAAGATTATGGCTTCTCCTTAGTAGCGTCATTATTTTGTCACATCTAGGCAATTATTCCAACTATATATAGACCTACTTGGAGGAACGGGCATGTGGGGGAAGCTAGGGTAGCAAAGAGATTGGAGTGTTTCCTATTGAAAGAGGATATGGCCAATCAAACTCCCTTTTCTAGGCAATGGGTTGGAACGGGAGAATATTCAAACCATTTTCCCATCCTATTAGAGTTGAAAGGGACCAATAAAAAGCCTAGCTCACCCTTCAAATTCAACCTGTCATGGCTTAAAGATACCTCTTTTAACATATTAGTCAAAGCAACCTAGAGGGCACTAGATAAACAATAATATTCAATTTTAGCTCAGTATTTCATGGAGAATCTAAAAAGAATGAAAAGGGAAACAATAGATTGGGTGAAAGAGAAAAAGATAAGGGATGAAGCTAAATTACATTGTATTGGTGAGGAACTTGAATCTTTGGCGAGCCCAAAAGCGGACGGGTATGAGTCCGAGGAGAAGAGGGAGAGGATCAAATAGTTGGAGTTAAGAAGAAGGAAAATTCTTAATGATATTGAAGAAAGACTCAAAAGTAGAGCAACATGGCTTTCAACTAGTGATGAGAACTCAAAATTCTTTCAAAATTGCACGAAGGGAAGGAAAAATACAAATACTATTTAGGGAATGAATTAGGCAGATGGGGGCATAGAAAAATCTTTTGATCAACTGGCTTCTATGGAAAGAGACCACTTCAAAAATTTGTTCAAATCTCCAGAAGAGGCTTCAATTGTAGAGATTATACGAGTGGCTCAATTGTTCCCTAGATATGCGAAGGAGGAAGAAAATGAGATGGTAATGGCTCTTGCTGCAAAAGGAGAATTTGAAGGTGTTATAAAATCTATGTAGAAAGATACGAGTCCAGGGCCTCATGACTAGACTATGGATTTTTTCCAACATTTTTTTTATCTAATTAGGGAAGAGCTTACTTGGATGGTGGAGGAATCACATCTCAGAGGTTATCTTTATGAACTCTTCAAATATCCCTTCCTGGATCTAATCCATAAAATTGATGATACCTCATCATTTGAGGATTTCAGGCATATCTCCCTATGTAATTGTATCTAAAAAATCATTGCTAAAATTATTGTTGTTCATCTGAAACCAATTATTTAAAGAAATATATCCAAGAAACAATTTGGGTTCCTCGATGGCATACAGTTTCATGAAGCTATTTGGGCTGCTCAGGATTCGATGCATAACATTAAGAAGAGAAGGAAAAAAGGCTTGATAGTTAAAATTGGCATATCAAAGGCATATTATAAAATTAGCTAGTTATACTTACACCTATTGCTGACTCACCTAGGTTTTAGTAATGGTTTCATCAATTAAGTCATGGGATGGGCCTCAATTACCTGCATACAAATTCTAAAACACATAAAATAAAACATGTGAGAGCATAACACATAAAACACATATACACAAAGATTTTCCCCTGGATCCCAAAATCGGGACTACTAGCTTGATTTTTCATTATGTTCCTTTCAATGTTATAATACATAATTATACATGCCAAAGCATCCAATACCATGGACTGAAAACCATCGCGTCCAATACCATGGACCGAAAACCATCACGTCCAAAAACATGTGCGAAAATCATGCACAAAACCATTCGTGGGTCCGCCGAACCTAACATAAGGTCCAAAACCAAAATTTTTTGGGGCAGCAGTGGGGTTATGTGTATGCCTCAAAGCCCCTGTGACCCTCCCGCTACACAATCAGTGTGACGAAGGGGGGCTCCGCACCGCCCCCCCTCTAACCGCCTGGTTAACCATGTGGGCTAGTCATGGAAAGAATATAACACAACCCAACATTCTCCCACTTGTTGTTTTCTTTCCACAGGTGGCCAAAAGAGAGATTAGTCATTTTTCTAGCCCGGAAATGCCCATTGTCTCTCTACACCAAGAGAACTTCTCAGAGCTCACAGATTTTGTCAATGCATCTATAATATTCTTCAAAGTTTCCACCTTTACCAGCAACACCTTTTTGTCTTCTATCATATCCCTCACAAACTGATACTAAACATCAATGTGCTTTCGCTTTGAATGATATGCGGGGTTCTTTGCGAAGAAAATTGCACTTTGGCTGTCACATTCTATCTTTATAGCTCCTTGTACTAACCCCATACTTGAACACAATCTCTGCAACCAAACTGCTTCCTTGCTTGCATGAGTGGCTACCATGTATTTTGCCTCTGTAGTTGATAGTGCCACTACAAATTATTTCTTACTCATCCAACTAACTGTAACTCCAAATAGGTTAAACACATACCCACTTGGAGATCTTCTCTGGTCCAGATCTCCAGCCCAGTCTGCATCAACAAAGCCATGAATATCCAACATTCTGTCCAATCTTGATCTTCCTTGGTAGCACAAACCATAGTCACTAGTGCCATGCAAATACTTGAAAACCCACTTCATTGTTGTCTATTGAAAACCCACTTCATTGTTGTCTAGTGCTCCTTCCCTGGTTTTGACATTAACTTGCTCAATACTCGCACTGCATGTGCATTATCTGGTCCAGTACAGACCATTGCATACATCAAACTACCGACTGCACTTGCATATGGAACACGGGACATGTCCTCTTCCTCTTCTTGTGTCTTGGGACACTGTTTGGCAGATAACCTCACACCTACAGGAATAGGAACCTTCACCGGTTTACTATCCTTCATATTAAACCTCTGTAGTATTATCTCAACATACCTACTTTAGTTTAACCAAAGTTTCTTCTTTCCCTGATCTCTTTTAATTTCCATGCCCAAAATATAGTTTGTAGCACCAAGATATTTCATGTCGAATTTGGAGGACAATTGGGTCTTCAAGTCCTGGATAATTTCTTTGTCATTTCCAACCAGCAACATATCATCCACATGTAAGACCAGATGAATAACATGGTCACCAATTAATTTAAAATACACACAGTGATCTTCTTTGCTTTTGGTGAAGCCAAGTCCCCATATAAATGTATCAAATTTCTGACCACATCCTTATTGACTGTTTTAACCCATATAGAGATTTCTTTAACTTGCATACCAGTTCTTTCTTACCCTTCACCACAAAGCCTTTAGGTTGCTTCATGTATATTTTCTCTTCCAGATCCACATGAAGAAATGTTGTCTTCACATCCATCTATTCTACCTCAAAATCAAAAGCAGCAGCATCAAATAAAAGTAATCTAATAGAAGTTACCTTGGCAATAGGAGAAAAAATATCACCAAAATCAATTCCCGACACCTGGGAATAACCTTTTCCTATCAACCGAGCTTTGTATTTCTCCACCTTTCCTTCTGCATTTTCTTCTTCTTGAACACCCATTTGCTACTAATGAGTTTCCTTCAAGCTGGAAAATCCACCAAATCCCAAGCCTCATTTTTGTGCAAAGATGCCATTTCATCAACCATGGCCTCTTTCTAGAGTTTGCCATCCTCTAAATCTACTGCTTCCTTCATAGTTCTCGGATCATCATCAGTAACAGATAAAGAAAAATTTGAACAAAAAGCAGATGGACTATACCTTTCTGGTTGCCTTCTTTCTCGAACTAATCTTCTCACACCCGGAGTTTGTGGCTCTTCATCTTCTGATTCCTCTTCTATTCTAGAGTCTGATTCTTCCTCTTTAAGCTCAAACTCTATCTTCTCATGTTCCTTTTCTTGGACTTCATGTTTAATAACATCTTTTACCTCTCTGAACACATCTCAGTTGTACGCAACCTTCCGTGTGACTGGGTTTCAAAGCTTATAACCCTTTAAACCATCCTTATACCCAATAATGATGCACTTTTCAGATTTACTATCCAACTTGATTTGTTTCTCCTTTGGAACATGTACATATGCATCACATCCAAATACCCTCAGATGTGAAAGAGAGGGTTTCTTACCAGTCCATACCTCTTGTGGAGTCTTATCCTCCAACATTGATGAAGGTGACCTGTTGACTAGGTAACATACAGTATCCACCGCCTCTACTCAGAATTCTTGTCCTAACTTGGCACCACTGAGCATGCTTCTTGCCCTTTCCATCAACGCCTTATTCATTCTTTCTGCAACTCCATTTTGCTGAGGTGTATATGGAGTAGTCTTCTGTTATGCTATACCACACTTCTTACAGAATTCTTCAAATTCCTTGTTGCAAAACTCTCCACCATTATCTGTCCTTAGCACCTTTATCTTCTTCTCTGTCTGATTTTCCACAAGAGCCTTAAATTCTTTAAACCTATCAAAAGCTTCAGATTTATTCTTAAGGAAATATATCAATGTATTCCTTGAGAAGTCATCTATAAATGATACACAATACATAGACTTGCCCAGTGATGGAACCTTCACAGGTCCAAACACATCATTGTGCACAAGTTCTAATATATGTTTTTCCCTTTACTGCCAGAGGGGAAACTCACCTGATTTTGCTTCCCATATACACAATTTTCACAGAAATCAAAATTGAGAGAGCTATTACTCATACCTTCTACCATACCTTTACCATGAAGTATTCAAAGGCCCTTCTCTCTAATATTTCCAAGCCTTTGATGCCATAACATGGTCTTCTTTCCACAGACCACTAGATTTTCTGATCCACTTTCAGGAACCACAAAATTATTGCACCCATCAATAACAATGCTACCTTGCAGCTTGTACAGAGCTCCAATTCTAACTCCCCACATCAACCCCACTGCTCCCATAACCATTTTGTAAGTATCTTTCTTAAACACTATTTTTACACCTGCATCATCCAACTTTCTTACAGAAATCAGATTTCTGGCCAATGCAGGAATACGCAGAACACCTGGGAGTGTTCCAACCCTTCCACCTTGCAACTTCAACTTTACTTTTTTGAGACCAATGATTCTAGCCTTCCTATCATCCCCTAAGAAGACATCACCACCATCATATTTCTCATACTTGCAGAACCACTATCTATGGGGAGTGAAGTGAAAGGATGCACCTGAGTCAATCAACCATGCCTCATGATCTACATGTGTACTTGAAGAAGCTAAGTACACATCCCCACCTTCATCTGAGGTGGTTTTCTCCTCTACAGAAGGAGCATCATCAGATCCCTTTCCTTTACTAGGAGCTTTAGATTTACAATCCCTTTTGAAGTTCCCTTCCCTTCCGCATTTCCAGCACACCACCTTTACAGGTTTTCCTAGAGATTTATATCTCCCACTCGATGGCTTCTTTTTGTTTTTGTTATGGGACCGTCCTCATACAGACAAGGCATCACCATTCTGGCTCTCCATATTTTTCTATCTCATCTCCTCTGTCAACAAGGATGAGATTATTTCATCAAAATGTAAGGCAGTTTCATTGGTACCTATTGCAATAACCAGACTATCCCATGAATCTGGTAGAGAACATAACAAACTGATGCACTTATCTTCATATGAAATTTTAATATCAATAGATGCTAACTAACTTACCACAGTATTAAATGCATTGAGATGCTTTGTCACCATGTCTCCATCTTTCATCCTTAGGTTATACAACTTTTTCCACATGAACAATTTATTCACCAGAGACTTAGATTGGTACAAAGTCCCTAACTTGTCCCATAAAGCCTTTTTTGTAGCTGCCCCTGATACATTCAACAATACTAAATTTGAGACACACAATCATATTATGCTCTTTTCCTTCCGATCCAACTTCTTCCATTCTTCATCGAGCACTCCCATTGGTTTAGTACTCGAATCTACCGTGATCCACTAATCTTTATCCACCAACAGATCCTCCATCTTGAGTTTCCACAACTCAAAACTCTGACTATTAAATTTCTTGATTTCTATCTTTCCACTGCTCGCCATCTTCTTTCACCACCAGAATCAATCTCGTAGATCTCCCGCTGAACGGGGTCTACCACAGGCCCGAGCAAAACCCCTCAGCAAGAAAGGCGTCCCCTTGAAGCCAAAAACAACTCTGATACCAAATGTAGGTTTTAAACCCGTACAAAAATTACTTGCATACAAATTTTAAAACACATAAAATAAAAAATGCGAGAGCATAACGCATAAAACACATATACACAGATATTTTCTCCTAGATCCTAAAATCGAGACTACCAGCTTGATTTTTCATTATGCTCCTTTCAATGTTATAATACATATTTATACATGCTGAAGCATCCAATACCATGGACCAAAAACCATTGCGTCCAATACCATGGACCGAAAACCATCACGTCCAAAAACATGTCCGACAATCATGCACAAAACCATAGGTGGGTCCACCCAACCTAACATAGGGTCCAAAACCAAAATTTTCTGGGGCGGTGGCCCGGACCGCATAAAGTGGGGTTATGGGTGTGCCTCAAACCCCCTGTGACCCCCCTCACTACGCAATCAGCACAACGAAGGGGAGCTCCGCTCCCCCCTCTAACTCCCCGGTTAATTATGTGGGCTAGTCGTGGAAAGAATATAACAAAACCCAACATCTCAAATGTTATCTTTGTAGTCATGATAAATGTACAATATCCCATTTCTTACACAACCAAAGGGGGCTTAGACAGAGTTTCCCTTTGTCTCTGCTCCTCTTTTTACTGGTGGTAGAAGACCTAAGTCAACTTATTTTGGATGCTAAAGAAAGAGGTGAACTAAAAAGAATAGAAGTAGAAATAAGTATGTTTATCACACACCTATTGTTTGTGGATGACATACTTTTGTTCAATGATGGAACTAGGGGTGATATACAACAGTTGAAAATTTCTCTTGATTTGTTTCTAAAAGCAACTGGGATGTGCATTAATGCTAAGAAATGCACAATAGTTTATGAAGGCTTCTCATGGAATGAGGTAAACAAGATCATTTTGGTACTTCCATTTAAATAAAAACCCAAGGATAACTTCAACTATCTAGTTTTCTGTATCAAGCCTGATACCTACACGAAACATGATTGGAATTGGATTTTGGCAAAAATTGAAAATCATATAAAACAGTGGAGTTTTATGTGGCTTTCGCGGTCTGGTAGACTCGTTTTAATAAACCAATTTTTCTAGCCACTCCAGTCTATTGGATTGCTCTCACATGGGTTCCAAAAGGCATTATCACTCAGATAAGGAAAGTGTGTGGCCACTTTCTATGGGTTGGATCAAATGAGGATGCTTTACTTCCTTGGCTAGCTTGGGATAAAATTGCTCCTCCAAAGGCTTGGGGAGGCTGGGGTATAAAGGACCTCCCATATTTTGCAATCTCTCGAGTAGAAAAATTGGGGTGGCAATTATTATCAATGGAAAACCTGTGGATGGTTGTGGTGAAAAGAAAATACATAGACCCAGTACCCATAAATGAATGGATGCACATGACAGATAAAAAATCCATAAACACATCAACCATATGGAAGGCGACATTGGACTCTTTCAACATTGTCGAAGCTTGACTGGCTTGGCATTTTGGAAATGGGGAAAATATCAAAATAGGAATCGATCCGTGGGTGGGGTGTAATGAGGGGTTTTCTCTATCAAGGGAGATAATGGATTGCTTACACACCCAAGGTGTTCTATTTCTAAACCAGATCGCAAGGGAGGAACTCTCAACGAATTGGCATTAGGGATGGAAAACAATTGAGTATCTACACTTAGATCCTAAATGGGGAGATGAATGGAAGAATTATATAAGAGAATTGTAGCACACAAATTTTAGGATAAGGGACCGTCGAGATGTGCTTCAATGGGTTCACTCTCCTACAGGCCAATATTCCCCTAATTATGGATATAGTTATTTAATGTTGAGAAGGGTAGGGTGGGTATAAGATTGGGGGTGCAAACTGTTGTGGAAGTTTAAAAGTTCGGTGAAATAAAGACTATTTTTTTGTGTATCCTAAAAGTCAAAGTGTCCACTTGGGATAATCTACAAAAGCAAAACAAGCATGGCCTTGCCTGGTGTATATCATGCAAAAACTCGGAAGAATCAGTCTGCCATATATTTTAATATGTCCTTTCATCAACAAGGTTTGGGAGTCCACTCTGCGATTGTTGGGGATAAGTCAAACATAGAATGGGGAAAGTACCTTGGAAGCCTGGAAAATTTGGTTGAACTGAATAACTGATGAAAGTATTAGAAATATCCCTTTGATCATCTCTTGGGGTATATGGCTAGCTAGGAACAACGAAATTTTTTAGGACCTCCCATCATCATGCTCTCTGATTGCAGAAGAATGTGCTTCTATTTTTTCTTTAATTCCCCTGCCTTCTCCAAAAAAGGCCTCCAGGAACATTAGAGAAGAACAGATTAGGCCTGATTTACCATGGGCATATTTTTATTGCACCTTTCATGCACATAACAAATGTGGGTCGGGGATGGTTATTCACGTCAATGAACACATAATTTTCAAGGCTTTAGTTGGCCTTTGCTCAGGTACAAACAATTATGTAGAACTTCAATCCTTCAAATACTTACTGTGTTGGCTTAATCAATTGGGGATGGGATCAATTCAAATATTTGGTGACTCTTTAAATGTTATAAACTAGTTTAACAAAGTACAGAGATGTCAAAATCATATTTTGATTCCAATCTTAGAAGAAAATTTTCATTTAAAAATGAGTTTTGATTTCATAATCGTTTGCCACATCTACAGGGAGTGGAATTCAGAGGGAGACCACCTTTCTAAGGAAGGTTTGCAATAGGTTTTGGGTGAATGGTGCATAACGGAAATCGATGATGGAAGGAAACATGTGTCGAATCATCAGCCATAAAATTTTGGAACATCCTAACCTGGCGGTTAATGTTTTTCCTTTTATCAACTCATCTAGTTTTTTTTTGTTCAAATTACCATATATCAGACTTTAGATTATGGTTTGATAGGTACTTTTTATTTTTGAAAAAATAGAGGATTGTGAGGGTCATTTTCTTCATTAATGTGGAGGCCCATAAACCGCACATGGATATTTTTTTGGTATTTTGGGACTGAGTAGTATGTTTCTATGATCAGTTCCATTGTGTTTTTTCTTTGCTTTCTGGTGGACTCACAATATTCAGAATGCTTCATTGCATCTATATATTTTTAACCTCTTTAATACAAAATGAATGGGGAATTAATTATACATGTATACATTTTTTCCTTTTTATTTCCTTTTTTTATCCTTATTATAGATAATCATATAGTGAAATAAATATATTGCTTAATTTGTGATTATAGTAATTTACAATGAATAATATAAGATCTTTCTTCATCGAATGTTAAATGTTTTAGTCATGCGAATTTTGTTCAAGTACTATGGTTTATGATTTGTGTCCCAAGTAGTGTGGGTTGGAAGTCTCAAGAGACATGTTAGCTCTTATGGCATTTATGAAATATTGGTTCTACCAAATGGAATAGTGGTAACCCTTCCTACTAAGTTACCTATGTAAAATAATGATAATCATTTCTATGAAATTACCTAATACTCGTCACTATATAGAAAAATAATAATAAATATTTTTAATTATTAATAACTTATCAATTTTGAAATTGATAACAAATAAATATTTATCAAAAATATTTTTTCACTGATCAATCACTTAATTATTGATTCAAATTCTTCCATAAACATCATACGTGATTAATCTCAAAAAATAAAATAAAATTATATATCTTTTTATTTCATATATAAATAGAATAAACAAAATCATTTAAATAAATGATCATAAAACAATATTATCATTAAAATAGTAAAATAAATAAATATATATATATATATATATATATATATATATATATATTATATATATATATATATATATATATCCATTTAAGTAACCTTAAAACAAAATATTTTTTAAGTGAATACATTTCTTGAATTTTTGTATTTTTTTAAATTACTTTCATATATTTAATTAAATATTTATTAAAAATAATAATTAATAAATATAAATAAATTTAATATTGATAATCTAAATTATAAAGTTTTATATATTTTTTATAATTATAAATTTATTAGAAAATTTATATCTAGATTTATAGTATTATATTAAAAGAGCAAAAAATAGAAAAGCTTATTCGTAAAACTTTATTTTAAAATAATAAGTTTTAGTTTTTAAGAAAATATATCCAAATAATAAAATATTATAAATTTTATTGAAATGGAATAAACCTACTAAAAAAATTTAACATCTAAATGTCATCATCCATTAATATACTGGGCACATGGGAGTAGATTCATTTTAAAGATTTTCATGTCTAGGGTTACTACAATGCAAGAGAAAGAAAGAAACACCCTCTCAAAGCGCTTAAAACAACTGGTTGAAAGAGACAAAAATCCCGACTATTTCTTCGTTCAACCTTAACACAGAGCATGAACGCATTCAACCCCAACATAACTAATTTAATTATGAATGTTAAGAAGCCTTCAATTAGGTCTCCACACCAAGTTCAAACATCACTGAGGATACAAGCAGCCATTGATTACATTATTTATATCTTGCTCAAATATTTGCATAAAAGTCCACCACAAAGAAAAAGAAACAATATCACAATTAAATGGAAAATACATATATATATATAACACGAGTTTTTTAAAAATATATATTTTTCAGTAAATGTATTTTTTGAATTTTTTATTTTTTAAAATCCTATAAAACTGGGAAAAAAGATATTTTTTAATTAATTAAAATTTATTAAAATATTTAATAAATATAAAATAAATTATAATATCGATGATTATTTAAATTTATAAATTTTCATATAATATATATAATGTTTCTAAAATTATAAATTATTGGAAAATTTTATATTAAATTATAATATTATATTGAGGACCTAATATATTGGACGCACCAGAGTAGTTACATTTCATTCAAATATTTTAATGTCTATGGCTATTAGGCTGGAAGAGAAATAAAGAAACACTCCAACCATGCCCTTAAAACAACTTGCTTAAATAAATAGAAGTCTCGCTTATTTCTTCATTCAACCTTAACACAAAGCATGAATGCATTCAACCTGAGCCTATTAATTTGATTATGAATGTTAAAAAGCCTTTCATTCAGTTTCCATCCCACGTTCAAACGCCGATGAGGCTGTAGGCAGCCATTGGTAGCATTATTTATTTCTTGCTCAAATATTTGCATAATAGTCGACGACAAAGAAACAGGAACAAGGAATCCTTCAAAGGCATTCATGGAAGGTCTTAACAAAAATGAAACGTTTAGCAATTCCAGATAAATAGGACATGCATACACTGCCTTTCCCATCCAAAATCTACTTCTTTGAGATCCACCGTAATCTTGGAAACGCATGAAATACAACAAACACCAATGAATTTATCTTGTGGACGCCCATTTGGCTCTGCCAGATCAATTAAAGATCATAGGTATTCTTTCGTCACCCTTCGTTTCCCTTGGTTGATCAATTCCATGGAAAATGACAATGGTTGATGAGTGAGATCCCTAAATTTTGACCTAACGTAAGCGGTTGCTACCACATTTCCATACTACCCCTTAGAAGTGGTGGCCAAATTTGAGAACATACGTTGTAGGAAAATACAATTGTGGAAACTGGTCACCAAGGATATCAAAAGCCTTTTCTCTAGATCACCACACACAGGTCGATATTGGTTTGAATGGGGTGGGATGATTCACACCTTCTATTTGGCTTCTTAAAGCTGCAATTTCCTTTGAACCAAAAATAAAATGATTTTGATCTCATTTCCTCATGTGCTATAGGCACTCGAAACATTGATTCACGATAGTTTTCCCCAAAATCATAATATTCATGGACCCCGGGGTGATTCGCCATTGGATTCTCTCTGGTAGGAAGGATTTCTCTATTCCAAACTAGAGGAACTGTTGGGCTTGTTGCGCCTTTCGCTATTTCACCCAAAGCCTTAAGAAATTAGTTGATTCCAACACCATCTTTGATACAGTGGTTATAACTCAAACCTAATATGAAGCCTCTACATTTCAAATGTGTTACCTGACAGTAAAATTGCCAATTTACACAACTCAAATTTCTTAATTCGTTTACAGCTTGATTACAGCTCAAACTCAAAAAATCATTCGATGCTAGTTAATAGTGTGTGCTAATGATTTCGACATAATTTAATATTTCCTAAGTAGCACACAATCATTTTGATACAATCTTATCAAGCATTTCAAAGAGAGTTTTGATTACAAACATTTTTCAGTCTACAAAGTTAATAAAAGTTTGCAGCTCAAGAATTGATCTCTGAAATCTTGATGTTGACATCTAACCTTGAACTGAATCTGATTCAGGTTAGATAGATATCTCATGGAGCCGATTAGTAGTAGCCTGTGATGTTTTTTGGAGTCGTCCTTGATGCTTAGGCCAAGTTTGAGCATCCAGTGAATTCTGGAAATGATTGTGTTTGTCTCCTCCATGTTGGACTGCGCGGTAACCATAGCGGCTTCATACAAGAGCATCATGAGATCCTTCACCGATTTGCCATGCTTGTTAGCCTCGACTCTCTTTCTCAGTTCCTCCATGATGGCATTCTTGTTGGAAGAATCATCACACCTCTATACAATCCGTAATTTCCACCCCGGAGATCCTAGTTACTGGTTTGTAACATTTACCAGCACCTGCAGGTTTTGGTGTAACAGCAAACCTCCACATGGTATCAGAGCTTGGAGCCTGGTTCGATTTCCCCGAGTTGCGTTTGAGGGGCGGTGTTGGAAGAATCACTACACGTCTATAGAATCCGTAATTTCCACCTTGGGAATCCTAGTTACTGGTTTGTAACGTTTACCAACACCTGGTGGATCCTCAGTTTTCTTCTTGGCGCCCTGAGGGATGTTGTCACGCCCCCAGGCCATCGGTAGTCTTTCAACCGCTCTTGGCGAGGTGCGGCACCACCGAATACTTTCTTTTCACCAGTACTTATGTTCGTGGACTACGCCTAACCACTTATTCCTACTTAGTTTGTGATTCTCAATCAAGTATTATTTCTTTATCCTTTATACCAATGAACCCATACACATTCATTATCCACAACAATTATAAATGATGAACATAATTGCACAGTATAAAGGGAGGGGCAACTCCTTGAACAATGAGTCTGCCCAACAATATATTATACAATAGTTTACAATGTACAAGTATACTTGGAAAGCCCAAGTTTCATACTTAGTCAATTTTACAATCCAAGGTAAAACTTGGTTGCCTAGCTCGTCGGCACCTCCGCACAGATGCCGCATGACTCACCAACGCTTTTTTCACCTTGTCGCACGATCGTGTTGTTTGCGCAACTCGGGCGCACCTCCAAGTCACCACACACGAGCGCCTCCAACCGAGACACACCTCCGTCCACAACCTCAACACTCCACCAAGTCACCATACACACTTGCACGACGGGCGGGCGCTCACCTGAGTCGTCAAGAAACCCGTGCCAAGTCATCGCACAAACCGGGCACCACACCCATGCACGCCACAACCGTCCGTCGAGCGCCACACACCCGTGCACGCCACAACCTAGCCACCAAGCGCTCCTCCACACCTTCACCCACAACCGAGACAAAGCGAGTCACCTTCGTGCCACTGTGCCCAAGAATGGGCGCATCTACAACTATGCCTTCCTCCTTAGACCTTCGCACTAAATCTATTCCTTTCTCCCTTAGAGTGAAGAATATATGAGCGAGTTGGTTGATTTCCAAATGAGTTTCAATGCACTTCTATTTATACCAATTGCAGGGCGTAGTCTAGCTACCCAGCTGACTTGCCCAAAGCCCCTTGCTCCATCGCAAATGCTTCACTTTACCATGTCGGCTCCTCATAAATGTAGGTCGGCCTCCATACAAGTCTAAGTCATGCTCCCACACATATAACATGCTCACCTATCCTCCATACATGCGCATATTGTTATATCGCACACTTGAACGAGTTCGCACTTTGTCCAGAACGCGTGCCCGAGGGATGAACCACTCATCGCACAAACCAGGAGAATGCAGGTCGTTACAGATGTGGTCCCCAAGGTTGTGCTTCTGAAGGATTTCTGCCATTTGGTCAACAAAGGATTTAATAGGTCGTCAACGATCGAGTGAACACAATAGTCCCGCTATGCTGGAG
This sequence comes from Pinus taeda, assembly GCA_000404065.3. NCBI lineage: Eukaryota > Viridiplantae > Streptophyta > Pinopsida > Pinales > Pinaceae > Pinus > Pinus taeda. The sequence continues at coordinate 3,132 of APFE030008537.1, read as the reverse complement.
GCAAGGACTAATAAGAGGCCCATCACAAGATCCTTTGGTTATAAATAGTTGATCGCAAGTCCACCAAATGACAATGGGCTGGTGGAACTGGACACCCAACTCAGTGAGGAAGCGTTGTAGCCATAGAGCTTGAATGGTGATGTTGACTACTCCTCTGTACTCGACCTCGGCTGAAGAGAGAGCAATAGCAGCCTACTTCTTGCTCGACCAACATATTGGGCCAGAACCTAGACTGAGTGAATATCTGGAGGTGGACTTGCGATTAATGTTGTTGCCTGCCTAGTCAGAATCAGTGAAGCCAAGGAGATTCAATGCAATGCTTACTGCATATTGAATCCTAAAGGTGATCGTGCCCTGCACATATCGGAGGATATGCTTGGCAGCATTCCAATGTAGCTCGTGTGGCTCCTGCATATATCTGGAAACTGCCCCTACGACATATGAGAGATCTGGTCTGGAGTGGGTGAGGTACAATAAGCTCGCCAATAGCTATCGGTGGAGAGTACTGTCAACTAATGGAGTGTCACCTCCATCCTCAAGGCAAACCCCAAACAGAAAATGAGTCGGTGCTCACTTGCAGTTAGTCATGTGAAATATCTCGAGGAGATCCCGTGCATACTTAGCCTGAGAGAGTTTGAACCTGTGGCATCCTAGTTGATCTCAAGACCAAGAAAGAAGTGTAATGGACCCATCTCTGTCATCAGGAACCTATCCTGCAAGGTCCTCTTGACTGCAGCAATGGTTGAAGCCGAGCTTCTGGTGATTAGGAGATCATCCACATACAAAACTAAGAGAAGAAGAGAATCATGTGTCTTGAGCATGTAAACATTTGGATCAGACTTACATCTTTCAAAGTTTTGTGATAAGAGAAAAGAATCCATCTTCGCATACTAAGCTCTTGGGGCTTGCTTAAGGCCATAGAGAGATTTCTTCAGTCTACAGACCAAAGATGAATCCTGAATGAAACCATGTGGCTGCTCCATGTAGATCTCCTCAGATAGGTCTCCGTGAAGAAAGGCATTCTTCACATCCATCTGATGTACTTCCCACTCTTGGGCAATCGCAATGGCAAGTGCAAGGCGTATGGAATCCATCTTTGCTATTGGAGCAAAGGTCTCATCATAATCAATGCCATGCACTTGCTCGAAGCCTTTGGCCACTAGCCTAGCTTTCTATCTAGTGATTTGCCCATCTGCAGCACTCTTGGTCGTGTAGACCCATTTGCATCGGACAAGTTTCCTTCCTGAAGGAAAGGGGACCAGATCCCAAGTCTGGTTCTCGAGGAGGGAGTTATACTCCTCCTCCATGGCAGACTCCCAAGATGGATCCCCAGTAGCCTCAGCATAAGACTGTGGATCAGAAGACTGAACCAAATGACAATGCCAGGATGGCGTTGGTTTAGTGGTAGTGAGGGAAAAAGGAGGCTCAATAAATTCTGAGCTAGTCCTCCACGGATCAAAATTATCCCCCACAAGACCATTTCTAGCAGCTCGGTGGTCTTGTGCATATATCTCACATAAGCTCCTTGTTCTCTTATTTATGACAGGGGAAGTTGATTCACTACTGGAAGCCCAATCTGGGCTTGGATGTGGATCATCATATGCATGCAGTGGATTTGTATCTGAAGACTCTGTCTCTGCATCTTCATCCTCTACCGCTGCATTTGCATGCTTTGTATCTGCATCTGAGTGTACTGAGTCATCATCTCGTACATGAGGTAGATAAAAGGTGTCTACATGCGGCAATTGAGGTGCATGCGAGAGACTTTCCTCAAAATTGACACTTCACTCAATGATGAGCTTGTCCGTAGAGGAAATCATGAGTCGGTATCCCTTCACACCATCAAGGTATCCAATAGAGATGCACTCAATGCTCTATGGATCAAGAGATTTCCTCCTTTTAGAGGGGATCCTGGCCCATGCTCAGGAGTCAAAAACACGAAAGTGGGTGACCTCTGGTTTAGTGCTGCTCCAAGCCTCAAAGGGGGTCTAACCTTGACAGACCTGTGATGAGATATGTTCTGGATGTAGTTAGCACAATTAAGTGCTTTAGCTCATAACTTATGAGGCAATGACTTAGCATGCAACATGTAGGAAGCCATCTCTTTGAGAGACCGGTTCTTTCTCTCAACAACTCTGTTCTGTTGCAGAGTGTATGGAACTGTGTACTGCAACTGTATGATGGACTCAAGGCAAAGGTTCTGAAGTGTTGTGTTAATATCTTCCCCCCCATTGTCTGTACGGAGGGCTTTGATATTTCTCTCTGAGTGTGTCTTAACTAGTGCTTTGAAATCTTCAGAGTGTGCAAAAACTTTAGATTTGTCCCTGAGAAGATACACCCAAGTATACTGTGAGAAATCATCAATAAATGTAAGCACATACCTTGCTTTGTTAATGGAAGGATGAGGAAAAGGCCCCATGAGATCACTATGGATCAGATCTAGAGGAGAGGATGCTCTGTGAGTCATGATGGTGTCAAACTTTCTCTACGATGTTTTCCAAGGACACACCCTTCACAAACTCTGTAGGTTTTAACCCTGTACAGAAATTACCTTCATACGAATTCTAAAACAAAGAAAATAAACAATGTGAGAGCATAACACATAAAACACATATACACAGATATTTCCCATTGGATCCCAAAACCGAGACTACTAGCTTGATTTTTCATTATGTTCCTTTCAATGTTACAATACATATTTATACATGCCGAAGCATCCAATACCATGGACCAAAAACCATCGCGTCCAAAACCATGGACCGAACACGATAGGTAGGTTCACCAAACCTAATATAGGGTCCAAAAAAAAGTTTCCCGAGGCGCTGCCCCGGACCCCGTAGAGGGGGCCTACTCGCCCCCCTCAAACCCCCCAGACAGGGGGGGCTTCCACCCGCCTTGTGACCCCCCCACTGCGCAATCAACGAAATGAAGGGGGGTCTCCGCTCCCCCTCTAACCCCCCGGTTCACAACGACAGTTAGTCATGGAAAGAATATAACACAACCTTGCAATCTCCCACTTGTTGTTTTCTTTCCACAGGGAGCCACAGGAGAGCTTAGTCATTTTTCCAGCCCTGAAACACCCATTGTTTCTCTACACCAAGAGAACTTCTCAGAGCTCATAGATTTTGTCAA
>APFE030008522.1:24415-62303 GCA_000404065.3 Pinus taeda | reverse complement strand
AAGGAAGCAAATTAGTTTTTAATTCATTTAGAAAGAGATCATTTTTATTTCTATCAAATATTAAGTTCTTTTGGTTGTGGGAACTCTATGCATGACAAAATTGAGAGTTATAAGTAAAGGCCTATGATCAGAGTCAGGTTCGTGGTCATTTAAGATGTCAAAATTTATTATTTCGTTGTATAATGGGAGATCGGAAATAGGGTAGTCTACCACGCTGCTACCAAGTCCATGGATGCAGGTCATCTTGCTGGAACTGGGCCACTTATTTAGATCGTTGCAAATTATGAGATCCTGAGCACTATAGAGCTTAACTAGCTCTGACCCAAACAAATTTTCCTCGAGGTCTTCTGAGCTCCTTTTGTACCTACTAGCTAGAGTAGGGTCTTCGTCTAACCAAAGAGGATTAGGGTTATAATTATATATAATATCAATTGCATTATATTATTTGTTAATGTTAATATTATTATTACCAATGTATTTATAATATTAATAAATATTATTTATTTAATAATTAAAATAAATATAATGGTAAATCTTATTATTACCCATTATTTTTATGAAGATTTAACTCTAGAACCTAAAATAATATTATTTTATTTAATTTTATTTTTTTATTAATTAATATTATATATTAAAAATCTCAATATATATTATTGTTGAAATATATATTTACCATATTGAACATATATATTTTTATTAAAATATATTAAATATAACCATAGTTATATAATATCAATAAGATATTATTTAAATATTAGAATAAATGGTAAATATTGTTATTACTAATGTTTCTATTTTTTCATTGTATATTTATTTACTGTTATATAATATTTTTTTTTCTCAGTAAAAGTTAAATCTATTAAGGGAGAATATAGTACAATGAGATATTACAACCAAGAAAGCGGGAGCAAGGGCAGCCAGAAAGGATAAACTATCCACCTTGGCCCCTAGAAGAGAAAGAAGAGAAGGGAGTTGAACATGAAGAAACAAGAGGAGCAGAGAAGAAGAGCATAGCAGAGGATTCTACCCAACATGGATGGAATCAACTAATCAGCATTTTTTCCCTTTCTTTTTACCGACTTTGACCCAATCAGGAGAGCATTGCTGGTCTGGCAAGACTTGCAAGCTGAGCTGGGCAGACGGAGATGTTTCCTTGTCTGAATCCGATGGAGAGGATTCATGATTCCTTTTCTGTGAGATTGGCTGAATAGACAAGTCCACAGGCTCATCCGAGAGCGGATCCTGTGTTGGTTTTGCTTCCATATCTTCCGTAGTTTCTTCCTCATCATCCGTGCTGAAATCAAAATCATCCATGGGGGGAGGGTTATGAGGCTTCCAGCTCTTGGATTTCTGCTTAGGATTGGCCTTCTTCTTGTGTATCAGCATCGTGGGACAGGAGCTTTGAAGGTGCCCTGTATGATGGCAGTTCCGGCAGCGAAAGGCTGTGTTCTCGTAGTCCAGGGCCTGAGTCCAATGAAAGTCTCCAATTTTGAGATTGATCTGGTCAGGGAGACCTTTGCTCATGTCTATTTCTGCACAGATTCTGGCAAAGGTGTAGATGCCCTTTTCCCCTCTTGAGATGTCTGTGTCGAGGAAGCGGCCTAGAGCGTTGCCAATCCCTTGGAAAACAGCAAAATGCCATAGATGCACCGGGAGGTTGGGGAGTCTGACCCAGATGGGGAGCTTGGCTATGACTGCTGTAGCTGGATCGAAATCTGGGAACCAGGGGGTAAGAAATAAACCTGCTGAGCCCCAAAACCATGGACCTACAGTAAGGGATTTTTGGTAGTCCTCAACGAAGGCAAACACTACAATGAAGAAGCCCTTTGAGCATAACAGAACCTTGCAATTGTTGGTCCAGTTAGCGTGGATCCATTGGTAGAGGTCTGCTGTACGCGACCAAAGCCCATTTAATCTACAGATAATGGCGTTCTCTGCAAACTTTTGGGCTTGCTCATCCAGTGATGGATGCATTATTTCAATAGTGGGGGCTTCCTCCAGTTTGTCCACCAGAAAAGGTTTGGGAGCCTGAACTGGTGGAACTGTCTTTTCAGGCTTCTGAGCATGGACTGCATCTCTGTATGAGAATGCCTTAGCTAAGGATGACTCTCCAGTCGCTCCTCCTCTCAAACGAAGGGTTAAAATAATGGATGCATCTCTCTTAATACAATAAAAAGAAGGAGGATAAAGATCCTCAAGTTGTTTACCTTCGTGGAGAAGCCGTTGAGCTGCAGCAGGAATCCCCAGTTTGATATTCAGTTAATGCTTGAGATTCTGCACTAGATCCATTGAGCTTACCCAGTGTAGCATAGTTTTTCCTGTAATGAGCTTGATTTGTATCTGGAACGAGGAAGAAAAATCAGAGTGCCTCTTTCCCCTGCAGATCTGTGAGGAGACGAGGCATGCGCTTTGAGTGATTTTCGTTTCCTGGACTTGCCACAGGGTCTTAAGCGGAGATGACAAGAGAGACCTCTTGTTAGTAATTATGTTAAGATATTCCTCCCGAAAAAGCTTCCAGAAGCTTGGTCTGGGCAGATCCAGGTATCTGAAGGGTTTATGGAGGAGAAATGCACAAGATTTGTGATTCTGAGGGGTCGGAGGAGGTACCAATAGTGGCGACCAGCCTACCAGAGCAAACAAATTCTTCTGGAAAACCACCGCCAGAGGAGAAGCAGCAAAAAGTTCCACTTGAGCTTCCTTAGCCGCTGCGCCGACGTTCTGAAGAGGGCTGCAGAAACGCGTTGAGGAAATAGGGGGCTGAAGCCTTGCTTCCCCAAAGCCCACAACAAAGCAGAAGAGAGTGGGGGGAGCATTTACCTTCAAATGGAGATCTTGCGTGTTAGCAGAGAGGGATAAGACCATTAATCCATGACTGAAACTCTCGAATCCATCCGCAGCAGGGTCACTCAGAGACCAGACGGCGGCCGAAGGAGGGGAGGCGGCAAAGCTAGGGTTCATCCTCAAAGCGATCTCGTGTATTACTGTTATATAATATTAATATTAATAATAAATATTATTTATTTAAATAATTAAAATAGATATAATTGTAAATATTATTATTATATACTCTTATTTTATTATAAATGTAAATAATAACCCAAGAACTTAAAATTAATTAATTATTTATTTATATATTTATTTATTAATTTAATATTATTAGATCTTATTAATATATATTCCTTAATATTATGTATTTACCATAAGAATAAAATTTTTAATGATCATATTTAATTAATATATTAAATTTTACCATTATATTAATATTAATATTAATAAGTAATATTTTTATTTAAATTATTAGAAAAAATAAAGTTGAATATTATTATCATATACCCATTATTTTATCAAAATAAAATTTAAACCTAGAACTCAATAAAACCTAAGAAACTATTATTTTTATTTTATTTACGAATTTATTTAAATTATTAATTAATATTATTAATATTGAAATTATGCTAAACCAATGAAACTATAAACTATTATCATAATATTAAGATAAAGAAGTTAATAATCTTATCATTAATATCAACCCTTGGCTAATATTATTATTACTAGGGCTAATGTCGAATTATTTATAACCGCTCATGCTATAACAATATCATAAGGAAAATTTTAATTTCTGGGAAAGGGGGTTAAAAGATTAATTAAAAATCCCACAACGGATTAAGGGAGGATAAAGGATAACATGAGACAAAGAAGCAGGAATGAGGAGGCTAGGAAGACAGGGCTGGGATCCAGCAACTACTAATCTTCCAGCCATCATCCCTATTAAGATTATTAGGCCTTTTTTCGATTTCAAGGGCCTCTCTAAACTTCCGATGATGAAACTGTGCAACCTTTGCAATGACGCGAGCCTCTTTAATACAGACATGATGTTTAGTCTTTTCGGCATGTTCTGCAAATGCCGACGACTTGGCCCTTCCATGCCTTAAGTCAGCCGAATGCTCATTAATCCTTTGATTAATAGAGCGATCGGTCTCACCAATGTATGGTGTCCCACAGGAGCAGGGAATGACATAGACGCCCTTCATGTATTTGGGGTCGATAGGATCTTTTACAGATCTAAGGGAGCCACAGATGGTATTAAGAGGTCTAAAGGTTGCGGGGACATTATGCCTCTTCAGAATCCTGGAAATCTTATCAGTGGTCCCTTGGATGTAAGGTAGGTGAACCCCCATGACACAATCTTTAGGATCTTTACGGATTGAAGGCTCCTTACTGGCCTTGAGGAAGGCTTTCTAACCCAGGTGTCTACTATAATTATTCTTAAGAAAGACATCTAGGAGATGAGCCTTTTCCTTTTCCAAGCTATTTTCATCAGATATTCTCACAGCACGGGTAGCAAGCGTGCTAAGAACACCCAACTTCTGAGCAGGGAAATGATGGGAGCTAGCATGCAAATATTGATCAGTATGAGTTTTCTTTCGAAAAACCTGGTGAGAAAAGGAACCATCCTCATTTTTAGAGATGAGAACATCCAGGAACGGAAGACATCCATTGACTTCCTTTTCCATAGTGAATTTAATGGCGGAGGACTGGTTATTTAGATGGCAGAAGAAAAGAACCAACTCAACAAGACCATGAGACCAAACGACACCTGTGTCATCTACAAATCTCTTCCATAGCTTCAGTAAGAGACGAGAGGAGGCCAAAGCTTTGGACTCAAAATCCTCCATAAAAATATTAGCAACAATAGGGGACAAGGGGGAGCCCATGGCAACTTCGCAGGTTTGCTCATAGAACTCTCCTTCGAAGTTGAAAAAGGTGGAAGAAAGGCACAATTCAACCAACCGAGCGGTATCAGGGTCAGTAAACTTGTTGATAACCTCCATGGCCTCATTGATGGGAATACAGGTGTATAGGGAGACCACGTCGAAACTTACTAGGATGTCCTCGGGTTCAAGCTTAATCCTCTTAAGATCATCGATAAATGAGGCAGATTCTTTGACGAAAGACTCTGTGCGACCAACTAAAGGTCTCAGCTTCAAGGCGAGGAATTTGGCAAGGAGGTAAGTCGGACCACCTATGGTGTTGACAATGGGTCTCAAGGGAACCCCTTCCTTGTGGACCTTTGGAAGGCCATAGATCCTAGTAATGGTATTGCCCTCTATGAGTTTCTGGGACAGAGGATTAGTGGAATTACACGACTTGATCGCTAGAGCAACCGCTCTCGAAACCTTCTTAAGAGGATTTTTAGAAAGCTTTTTATAGCTTCCACTATTGCAAAGATGATCAAGCATCTTATTTCGGTAATCCTTTCTGTCCAGGATGACGGCGGCCCCACCTTTATCCGCTTTCAAGACAACGACATCACGATTCTGGTTTAAGGTTTTCAAAGCCTCAAACTCAGCTTCGCTGATATTACTCCGGGGAGGTTTTTCTCTCCTCAAGGCTACGGCACAATCTTGCCTAATCCTGTCTTTCGTCTTATCAGGAAGGTCCTTAATGCCAAACTCTACGTCACAGATGATGTCTTCAACAGGAATTTTCCTAGGAGCTAAGGCAAAATTAAGACCTTTTCCTAAGAGACTGAAAACTAAAGGGGGAAAGGAAAAGCTGGACAAATTGATCACCTTATTGTCCGGAGGGAAAGGACGAGAAAATCCTCCAAAGTTATAATCACTGTTTTTAAGTAATTCCTTACTAGTTTTATTATTGATACTATTTTTATAGAGATTCATATACTCATTACAAACAACTCTCTTATTATTATAATAATTGTATTTATTACAATTCACTTTACTAATATTAAAATTATTTTTGCTCAAATTATTACCACTGTTAATTTCCTTATTCCTATCCTCATTTCTAATTACTATATTCTCATAGTTACTAACATCATTATAATTCTTATTATTAATACTATTCTTATTGACTTTACTATCATCATAATTAATAATATTAAACCTATCAATACTATAGCTATCATTATTATTACCAATAATATAGTTACTAATTGTCATACTCTTATTATAACCCAAAGTACCTTATATAATATTAATATCACAATTGCATCATTGCAGATAATAAAACCGACACACTCACCTCCGCATACACATGAAGGGTTATCAACTTGAATACGATTACCACTCCCGCTAAAACGAAGAGACACATTAATCATAACAATATTTACCATTTATTCTAATATTTAAAATAATATAATACTTATATTTATATTCACATAATGGTAAATTTAATATTTATTAATAAAAATATATATTTTCATATGGTAAATATATATTATCAAAACAATATATATATTGAGATTAATGATATTAATATTAATTAATAAAAATAAATATATTATTAATATTAATTAATAAAAATAAATAAATATAAATAAATAATAAATTATTTTAGTTTTAGAGTTAAATTTGACCCTTCATAATAAAATAATGGGTATATAATAATAAGATTTACCATTATATTTATTTTAATTATTAAATAAATAATATTTATTAATATTATAAATAAATTGGTAATAATAATATTATCATTAACAAATAATATAATGCAATTGATATTATATATAATTATAATAATAATGAATAAAAAAATAAATAGAGTAATTAAATAAAATTTAGGTCCCTCACTTTGGACCTGGTCATACCTAGCTGTTAGAGGTCATGTTTAACGGTTTCTCAGTCAAATTTAGCTGTTGGAATGGCCTGCTGTCCCTATTTAACTCATTGCTCAGATGGGATCTCCAACTTGTCCTAACGATGAACCACGCTGGTTGGACACTGGTTGGTTCTAAACGCGTCGACAAATGATTTATTATTTGATTCTGCTGAAATTATTCTCCAAACAATATAAATATCAATTTTTTGATTTTTTGTAATTTTAAATTCGTTTATAATATATTATTAGGATCATAGCTTCAATTGGTCGAGCCCTCATTGCTAAGTACCTTACCTATTGGGAGGTCATCAGGTCAAATCTCCTTGATGCTCTTGAGGTTAGGCCCGAGATATACTAGGCATCCTTTGATCGATCTTTGTGGATATTGCAGGTAGACATAGCGGTCACTATAAAAGGGAAATATTAGTGAGCAAACGCCTTCAAAGAAGAAGGATAAAGGATAAGATATTCTTGATACCAGCGAACCATTTTACCAGGTATTCTTCTTTTTACTTATTGTATAATTTCTATATTAAGCACTATTTGACCTATTTTGATTTGTAATGATGGGTTTTCTTTACATTATGTTGAGAAATATAATTTAGTAAAAGAGATATCTTTTTATAAATTAAATAAATGAAAATTTTATATTCATTTTAATTTCATATCTATTAAACTTAAAGAAGGATCAAACCATATTTAGATGTAAATCCATTTTAAAACCCTTAAAAAAGTCCATTATTTTAGGGTTTAAGTTATTCAGGAACATATAAGTCATTAAAATCATTTAGGATCAAATCCCATAAGATGAAAACCCTTTTAAGGTGGATTAGCTTGTAGTCTAAATGATCTATTGAAGTATAAGTCATTGAAATCATTTTGATCATATTTGACCTGCATCACACCAACCCTAGTTTCGAACCTTGATTGCCTTATAGAATGAAACACTAGCTTCTAAATCCAATTATTGTAGTGAAATGTAAAACCCTGGTTTCAAATCTTCACTACATTATAGAATGTAACCCTAGTTTCTAAATCCAATCACTGTAGTGAAAATTTGGCCGGAGTCACACCAACCCTGTAAGTTTGCCTTATAGAATGAAGCCCTAGTTTCTAAATCCAATTATTGTAGTGAAATGTAAAACCCAGGTCTCAAACCTTCACTGCCTTATAGAATGAAACCCTAGTTTCTAAATCCAATTACTGTAGTGAAATGTAATTTGGCCGGAGTCACACCAGCCCTGTAAGTTTGCCTTATAGAATGAAGCCCTAGTTTCTAAATCTAATTATTGTAGTGAAATGTAAAACCCAGGTCTCAAACCTTCACTGCCTTATAGAATGAAACCCTAGTTTCTAAATCCAATTATTGTAGTGAAATGTAATTTGACCCGAGCCACACCAACCATGTAAGTTTTGAACCTTGGCCGCTTTATAGAATGAAACCCTAGCTTATGAATCCAATTAATGTAGTGAACTGTAACTTTTATTTTCAGTAATAAAAATATAATATTTTTTCAATTCTTACTCATTTAGATTGTATAATGTGTTTATATATAATTAAACATTTTAATAGCTTTAAGGTTGTAAATCATTTGATGACAAGGTGTTTTGTTAAAGCACTCTTTGTGTAAAGGTCACAGGTTTCCCAAATTTATTTGTGTTCCCAAAAGGGAAAAATATAAGAAGCTAAAAGATATAATGGTAGAAATTCACCTTGTGAGTACCTAGAAATTATATTAGTAGTTATGGGAATGGACCTTGTATCACCTTTTGTTTTTAGAATTAGTTTCCATCTTTTATCAAAAACAAAATAATGTTTAAAAAAATTAAATGAATAATAATTTATTGTTTTTATTTGCAAGATTGAGATTTGTATACAGATAGGTAGGAGAAATATAAAGGGATGGTGTCTGATTTTGAGTATTTGCGGCATTGCATGCATTTTGAGTATTTGCATGCATTGCAGTTCATATTTGATTACTGGTGCCTTTTCCATATTTGGATTCAATCTCATCCTTGAATCCTTAGGATTCTAATCACACTGGAAATCTCTTTTGCATTAAGATTTAATGTAACCTTTTTTTAATGTCCATTTTTGGACTCATATTTTAATGCAGCTTAACAATTTAAGGTTTTGTTTTGAATGGCTTTTTGGAATCTGACATACCAGTTTCGTAATGTCAGGTAGAAGTCGAAGCCAAGAATTCCGACTGCCTCATCAAATCTTAACAATGAGCGCACACAACAGGTCTCCAAATGTGGAATTTCAGTGGACAGACGGTGCATGGTACGATGTGTCGATTCGCCTTGTAAATTCCTGCCTGCACGTGCATTACAGAGGGTTCTCCAATGTGTACGACGAGATATGGAGACCCGAGAAGTTCAGCAGTGGAGAGCAGGTGAGGTCCAGGTTTCGATTTTTATCAGAGCAGCTTCAAGATGAGTGTTGCAGCCAAGTGAAAGTGGGAATGTTTATATGCGCCTCCTGCACAAGCGATGGCTATGATAATAGATTTTTTGATGCTGTTGTACAAGAGATTCATCATTACGATCACCATTTGGAACAGTGTACATGTGACTTTCAGGTCTTATGGTTGGCTGGTCCATTTGCAGATCAAAGGAGCTATGTTTCTACTGAGGACATCTGCTTGCTGAAAGCTGGAAGCTATATTGAAACTCACCCTGTACTTCAACCTTTTGCTACTCTGGTAGATAATATGCACTCCAGGATGCCTGAACATGTTGGCAGGAATTTTCCCTTGAAGAGATACAGAAACATGAACAGGTGAAACCAAAAGCAGAGGAGAGACTAATGGAATGGGGCAGCAGGAAAAAGAGAACTTGTACCAGAATAATAGATCCAGGAAAAATTACTGGATGTAGTCTTGAAGGAACAAATTTAAAGATGAACAAAAAGGAAGAAAAAAATGACCTTCCCAATTTGAATTTGTTGCCAGCTCAGTTGGATGATACTGTAGAGGTTACTGAAAAAGTAAAAGCTGGGAATGGCTGGCTTAAGGCAGAGCAGGGGGAACAACTTTCTTTTTCAGAACATCTGATTTTGGATAACCTGGAAAAGGATGTATCACCAGCTGATGTAATAAGTGTCATATCTATCGTGACTCTGGAAGTTCTAAAGGTTTTTATTTTTCCATTTTCCAAATTTGAGAAGTGTACAAGAGCAATTGTATGGTTCAAAGATCATGAGAGCTTGATGAAGGCATATGCTTTTCTGCAAAGTGACAGCTATTGTATAGTGTCTCAGAATGGAAGACCTTGGGTTGTGCTTGATCCCCAGGATGAGTATGGAGTATATGAGGAGCCCTGTGGAGGTTTGTCAGTACAGACATCATGCAGTACTAATTCAACATATGAGCATATAATGGCTGTGCCCAAAGGATCAAGAGCATATGAGGAGGCAAAAGCAAAAAAAGACAGATTTTTGGAGTTCAAAAAGCATCAGGCCATTCTTCACAGAAAATGGGTGGATGATTAAAGTTAAAAAATAGAGTTTCAATTATTATCAATTTTGAAGTTAACTTTGAAGATTTAGCTCTGATTCTTGAATTTGATTTGGAATGTAAACTTTGAATTTTGAAATTGGTTTTTTGAAATTTATTGGGAAGATTAAATTCTGAATTTTGAAACTGATTTAGAAGGTAAACTCTGAATTTTGAATTTAAGTTGGAATTTAAATTTTGAGTTGATGTGAGAGTATTTCTTTAGCATATATTATAAATTAATTTTGGATTGTGATTTTTATTTATATCATATTTTTTTACTATATTGTATAATATATCTTTAAAATAATTTGTTTTTTAATTATTGTTTTTTTTAACAATGAAGTTATCTTATTTCCTATATTGTTAAGATTTTTTTTTTTTTCAGTTGATTGGTATATAATTGTATTTTTGAAACTAATTGAAAAAGAGAAGGAATTTTTATTTTAAAATTTGATATTTAGTTATTATTTTTATTAGTTTAAAGGATTTACTGCTAGTTATTCAAGATTCAGAAAATATGCAATTTAACTTAAATATACTCATTATAATAATGATAGAGTAATAAATAAAGTAAAATAATTTTTAATACTTTTGTATTTAATTTTATGGATTTTTTAATTAAAAATATTTAATATTATAGATAAAATTATATGGTTATGTTTTCTTATTAATTATTGGAAAGAAAAAATTGTGTTTATATGATCCAATCCTTAAAAAATGAAATTATAGTCTAAAGATCTTCAAAAAAAGGTTGGGGAATATTGAAAACTAGACTCTATGTGCTTTATTTTCAAAAATCTATTGTTGCTATTGAGTGATTGTCTTGAATAAAGCCTTACATATTGACCAAGCAAAAATAAAATGCTAGAAAACACAAAGAAATTAAAATATTTTGACGACCAAAATCCTATATGTGAGTATCGTTGGTGTTTGATCTTGTGGAAAGCAACCAATTGATGTAGTTGAGAAAAAGACTTTAATCTCAACTCCTCAAAGCCAACTTTTTTCCTCCAGCTCTAGATTTTGTACTTTCTCTTGCAATTTCCTTATCAAGTTTTCTTCCTCTCATTTATTTATATTGCTTTCACCCTCTAACTTCAAGTTACAATTTTTCATTTATATTTTTTCAATTGAAATTTCATCCTTATTATTGTTCTTTTAGAGTCACTTTTATATCCCTTGCATGGTACCTATTGACTTAGCAAAGCACAATAAACACACTAGAGATGCCCAACTTAAACAACTTTCCATAGTGGAATACAACAACAAATAGATCAGCAATAGTACACAATATTTTTGGCCCAAAATCATGTTCTTATTTCTCCATTAATAAGAAAAACTTAGGGCTCTCATACCAAGGATCATGCCCCTTTACAAACCTTGATACAATGTTATTTTACACAGCTATACAAGTTTGTCCTTCGACCAATACAACTTAGGGTTGAGGCCTACTCCATCAAGTCCTCATCTGCCTAAATAGAAATAAAATTAGTTGTCCTTCACCTACACATCAAAACAGGGAGATACTTAACTCACCTCGGTTGGTTCCTTTAGCCCACAAACACCAATATTCTTGTTGTCCTTGTTGTAGCTTCTATCTTTAATTGCTATAGTCTTTCTTTTGTGTATTGTCTACTCCTTTAGATAATGTCCAACTGTTGTTCTTTACTTTTCAACCATTAGCCACATAACATACTGCTATCGAATCCTTCTTTTTCCCTCAACCCTCCTTTTCTAGACTAGGCAGACCTCGGTTAGGTATATTCTTGCTGATCTAGCTCACGGCTACCCTTGGTTTGCCCCCTGTCTCGTTGTTCTCGGCCTCGGCTAAGCCTCTTAGATTTCCTAGGCCCGCGACCCCTTCACAACATCCTACTGTCACCCTTATCTAGGCCTTGACCTCTTCAGGACAAACTCAGTTGGCCTCTTAACCAAAACATGTTGCTATAGTAGCCTTAACACACAACTTGACCCCTTCCTTTGGGCCTGTGATTACTTAGGCATGTGGCCTTCTCTAGCACTTTCTAAACCCTACGGTCAGCCCTAATACACCATGACCAAGCCCTCTTCTACAATTAACCTCAACCTTAGAGCTAGGCCTCGACCCTCCACAACCAAACCCTCTGCCTACTTGGCCCTTTCAGTTGATTTGAGTTCCTTGTCAAATAGACTTCGGCCTCCCTCCTAGTTAGTTGTGGATTTCTATTCCACCCAACCCTCTTAAGAAAAATCACACTTCTTGTTGTCTGTGCCTATGGCAAACCAGCCCTTCCTAACTTGGTCTCCTACTAGTCCTCATTACGTCTATCATCCTAGGTTTGTGACTCTTCTAAGGCTCTCATTCTCCACAAATGAAGTCCATCTCACCTGTGACTAGGCCTCTCCTTTGGCCTATATTTATAGATCTTGTGTGAGTGTCTTGGGGCTCTTCTTTGTCCTTTAGGAAACCCCTATTTACCACCCAATAATAAATTAGAATAAAATATTAATTACCTTGGGTTCCAAGCCCATTGCTTTGGGTCCAAAACCCCAAACCAAACTCCTTTTTGTGGGTTTTCTCCACTTGGAAATACCTTCCAAGTTACCCTAATTTCGACAGTTCCTCTTAGTGAGGAAGGTATCTCCATGTCCTTCTCGTAGAAATCTCCATCTCCGTGAATTTTATTACATTTTAATGACTTCCTTGCATGAGCCATGATTTTCCCTTACATGGCCATGAATGTCCTCACATATCCCATATCTTCTTTGTGCTTGATCAAGACTTATCTTACATGGTGCATGGTTGTCCTTAAATGTACGGTGAATTTTCCTTGCGCAATCTATGACTTTCATTGGATGGTCAATGACTTTCCTTACACCACCATGATTGTCGTCACATAGCTCATGACTTTCCTTGCATGGGCTGAAAACTCCATTGTCTCTCTTGAATCTTGAAGGTTAGACTTCCATTGGGCGACTAAATTTTCTTCGCAATCTCCCTCTAAAGCCAAACACCCTCAAAGCCTACACAACCTCCCCTTGGTTCACTTTGACTTCCCTCCTGGAAAGTGTTGCAATTGAACTTGTGTCTTTTCAAGTTCAATCCCAAGTTGTGGTTGAACATTGGTCCTAGTCCACTCTAAAACACTGCAACTCAAATCTACAAGTGTCCTCGTCCTCTTGGTCAAAACACCTCATATGCACGTGGATCCACTGTTGTATGTGAAACTTTGAAACCTAATGAAGATATCTCATGATCAACCTACTATCCACAAGAAGCTACCTCGTCCATGCCAAAGTACTCCCTACCAAGGCACCTAAATTGTCTCAACATACTTAAGTCAACGAAATTCCATCAACGGTGTCGGTAACCTACCACACAACATACTACTATGCACTGATTTATCCACCAATCCACTAGAACTCCCATCATATCTCATCATCAAACTATTCAAGACCACATCTCCATGTTTTATGTTGAACCTTTTTATCCATGTCTAGCTAACTGTGAGTTGGCAATATTGTTGCTCCATGCAATAGTCTCACAGCTCTCGCCTAGAGTTGACATCTATGCACACTTTGATCTAGCTTCCCTTCAAAGTAGCTCTGATACCATGTTGAAATTCCATGAACCCTAGGTCTAGTCTATGACTTCGCAAAACACATAAACACACCAGAGATGCGCAACTTGAACAACTTTGCATAGAATAATATACCAACAAGCAGATCAACAATAGTACATAATTTTTTTTGCCCAAAATCGTGTTCCTTATTTGTCCATTAATAAGAAAACCTTAAGGATCTCATACTAGGAATCATGGCCCTTTACAAACACTGATACAATGTTAATATATATAGTTATACAAGTCTATTCTTCAACCAATATAATTTAGGGTTGAAGCCTAGTCCATCAGGTCTTCATCTGCCCAACTACAAATACAATATGTTATCCTTCGTCCACAAGTCAAAACAACAAGATACTTTACTCACCTAGGTTGGTTCCTTCATCACACAAACACTAGTATTCTTTATGTCCTTGTTGTAGCCTTTGTCCTTTGTTGCTACATTCTTCCTTTTGTGCATTATCTACTCCTTTAGACAACATCTAGAAGTTTTACTTTACTGTTCAGCGCTTATCCACATAAAAAACCATTGTCAAACCCTTCTTCTACCCTCAACCCTCCTTTTCTAGGCTAGGAAAACCTTAGCTAGGTCTATTCATGTTAATATAGGTTGTGGTTACCCTTGGTCTACTTCATGTCTGGTTATTCTCAACCTCAACAATGCCTCCCAAATTTACTAGGCCTACATCGCCTTCACAACAACCCATGGTCACCCTTATTTAAGCCTCGTCCCATTTAGAACAAACTCAATTAGCCTCTTAACAAATACGTGTAGCTACAACAACCCTAACAGGAAATTTGACTGCTCCCTTTGGGATTGCAGTTACTTAACCAAGCCTTTGGCCTTCTCCAACACATTCTAAACCCCGCAACCAACCCTAATGCACCATGACAAACCTCTTTCTAGCCTTAACCATGCCTTCTTCTACATCTAGCCTAAGCCTTAGATCTAGCCCCAACCCTCCACAAACAGACCCTCTGCCTACTTAGCCCTTCCAGCTAACTTGGGTTCCTTGTCAAGCAAACTTTGGTCTCCCTCCTAGTTGGATGTGGCTTTCTAGTCTACTAAGCCCTCTTAAGACAAATCACGGTTCTTGCTACTGGTGACTAGGGAAAACGATCCCTTCCTAACTCAGCCTCCTACTAGTTGTCATTCTTGTGGTTATCCTCTAAGGCCTACAACTCTTCTCGTGCTCTCATTCTCCACAAATGAAGTCCATATCACTTGTGAATAGGCCTCTCTTTTGGCCTATGTTTATAGCTCTTGTGTGAGTGTCTTGGGGGTCTTATTTATCCTTCAAGAAACCCCTATTTACCACTCAATAACAAATTAGAATAAAATATTAATTACCTTGGGTTCCAAGCCTACTTCTTTGGGTTCAAAACCCCAAACCTTGGTTACTTTTCACAACAAAATCCTTTTTGTGGTTTTTCTCCACTCGAAAATACCTTCCAGGCTACCCAAATTTCAATAGTTTTGTTGCCGTTTTTTTTCTTCCAAATTTCCCATCTCCTTGTTGCTAATGTTGGATTTTATTAACTACCCTCATTGTGTCATTTGCATTTCTAGATTAAGTCTTGAAGATTGTAGTGTTCACGAAACAAACTACAATTTGGGTGGTTGTGCTTATATATATCATCAATTCCTTATAGAATTTCTAAGACAAATTATCAAGGAGCCTCTAACTAATTAAGGTGGGAAGTGTTGAAATGTAAAATAAAGGATTAAGTGAATCCCATGTTACTTCTAGTTAAGTACAATAATTGCACAACTAGTTTCTAATGTGAAATCTCAAATTTATATCCATAGTTCTTTTGAAAGAAATATAGTTTTTCAACTTAAAAGAATTAAACCCAACAAACTTGAAACCAATTCTTAGACTCAGTAGATAGCACAGATTGAGAATGAACAAATGATTACTTAGGTTTGAAAATTGAGGTTCACAGTCATGCTAAGAATCGAATATTATCGAGCCTCATAATCAATTGACCAAGTCATATTTAAAGATAATGGAAAATAAGGATCGCAACTAGATCTTGAATAGAATATTGAAACCTTATCACATTTCTCCTTGTCCAAAAAAATGGCATTCCAACCAAACAAAAGTGATAGAATTTGATCCTCAAACCTCTCATCTATAAACTAAGCCAACTATAAACTAAGCCAAAATTTCCAAGTACTCATTTTAATCAAAATAATAATCTCACACTCTTTATGCCACCCCATCATGTCAATTTTAATGAAGGAGGAAGTTCACAAGTTCAATGAAGAGCAAAATAGTTTGTCTCAATAATAAAATGTGGGTGCAAGTTGTCATGGCTTCACTACTTGTCTAGTTATAGTAAATGGAAATGGATCTTTAAAAATTGATAATTGATTTGACATAATAAATAATTAGAGAAGTTGGAAAAGACCATTAAATGCATTTAAACTTATGTAAAACACATTAAAATGCATATATGTAAGTATTTCAAGGAATTATGAAAAGAGTTATTTACCAAACAAAAAGGAAAAAAGGAACTATGTACCCAACATGTAACCTAGTGGTTAGTAATGAGTCATGTCTTGCAAGGGCATTACTAGTGAGTCATATATTGCAAGGGCACAGGTTCATAACCAGCGTTGCACAAAGAGGGGACAAAATGGGGACATTTTTTGGAAGCAAGGACGTGGAAGCGTCATTTCGCAAAAATCTAGGAAGTGAAGCGTCTACTATATATCTATATCTATATATATATAACATTTATATTAAAAAAAACATCCCAAATACCAAATTAGTTGTAGAAGACATGAAAACATGCATATTTTTACATAAATCAAGATAGATATGGCATCCATGTTTCCATTTTACATCAATGATTAATTATTCTAGCATCAACCATCTAGATTCTAGCAATTACAAACAGACATCAAATATTATAAAACATAAAGCATTTAGAAGATAAATCATAAAATCATCAAACATTCAAGTAATTTATCTAGCAAGTGAGCAACTGTCAACATTAGTCATGTCCAAAATTCAAATAATAATGTTTACAAAATAGGCCACTTGGCCACCACCAAGACTCAAGTACACACTGAACTAGGAAGAGTAAGACAAAAAAGTTCAAATTCACAACAAGCCTATAATTCTAATCTATGACAAAAGTAGTAAATTATGAATATATCTATTAAGCTCTCCTCCTTCCACCATGAATAGTACGTGGCAGTGGGTCTCCACGAGGTGGAAATCAAGAATATGATGCACGTGGAATTTGTGGCACTAAAACTTATGAAGATGAAGCCCCCATTGTTGGTGTTGAAGCGTGGAACCTGAGAACCAAGGTACTAGATGGGGGTTGCATCTCAATTCGATCATCATCATCCTAGATAAGAACATCTTCTAATTTCTCTAATCGTAACACTCCATCTTCCAAATTGGGTTCCTCTGGATTTCTATCCAAAACCTTAAGGTCTTTAATAATCTTTGCATCATCACGATCATAGTACAACAATCACAAGTTGTAGTGAACATAAACCAAGCTCTCTACCTAGTCTAAACTCAACATATTCCTTTTAACATTGCGGATGAAAGAATAATAGCTCCAACACCTCTTTGGAGAAGAAGTGTTTACCACTTGTGATAGCACCCACAATGCCAAAGTTCGTAGAAGTGGAGTAGCACCTCCATGAATGCTCCCAAAAGGACCAGTGCTAAAGGTATAGTTTCTCAACTATTTTTGTACCATGGTAGACTTCTCCTCATCAGGGACTAATTTATCCAATGCTCTCATATAAGCCTCTAGAACCTATGGATCTCGGTGTGGTTTTCTCCTTCTCCCCCCCAGGTGTTGGTATTGAAAGCCATGATGGATGATAGTATTTAGGTGTTAGACCATATGCTAAGGCATGAAATGGAATTTTTAGCATACCCCATTAGTTTTCCACCTCTGCACAAATATAATTGTACAAAGTCATATCTCTAGGCTCAACAATGTATTTAATCTTCCCCAACATGCTATCCATCTGCTCATACACCTCCCCTATTATTGGTCGATCTAAATCTGCAAACTTGATCATGTAATAAATTGGTTTGGTGAATTGCAAAACATATTTAATTTGTGACCAAAATAACATGTCAAGAATAGTGCCCTTGGCTACATTAGCCCCATCTCTATCATTGTTAATTTCCTCCCATGATTCGGAGGTAACCATATTAGTTAAATATTGTCTCACCTTCACTAGCCGCCTAAAGGTGAGGTAATAACTTGCAAATCTTGTTTTTGCAAGTTTAAGCAAGTGCAACTTGGAATAAGTTCCATAAAATTAGTTTACCCTTGTATGCCCTGTGATAAATTTAATGTTGCTTCCCTCTTTGGTAAATATCATTAATCCATCCACATTCTTTATGCTTCATAATATCATGCATTAAAAGATTCAATGAGTGCACCAAGAAACCGTACCAAAATATGTGTGGATGAGTACGCTCAATAACGTTTTATGATGCCTTACAATTTTTTGCATTATCAGTGATCACTTGAACCACATTATTAGGACCAACATCTCTAATTTATTGCAATAGGAGATCTGTAATGTTTTCGGAAGTTGCACTGATGGAGGAGTCATGACATGTAATAAATATTGCACCACTAGAATAAACACCAAGAACATTTATCAAATGTTGGTTTCTAATATTTTTCCACCCATCTGATACAATGGATACCCTACAATCCATGAACTCGTTTGTAAAACATGTCAAATCTCTTTGAACCCTTTCTTTTTCTCTTTCTAATAACAATGTTCTAGCTTTCTCATAGTTGGGGATTTTGTATCCTTTTGGGGCATCATTGATGGCATTAACCATATCATGCCAATCGGTAGAGCGAAGCACATTGAATGGTACACCACAAGCACAAAGAAATCGGACTATCTTCCCACCCACATCATCCCTCCCAACAACATTAAGTAAATCCCCTATTGTTCTACCTCGAGAGCTTGTAGAAGTACCATGAGGAGATGAGCTACCAAATGTAGAGGTTGCACTTGATTCCTAATGAGTTTTTTGTTTCTTGCTTTTTTGTTTTGCAACCTCCTCTATTTGGATGTATTTTCTTCTTTGTTTAGTTGAAATGTTTGGGAAAATTTGTATCCCCACGTCACCCTTTTTCTCATCACTTTCCATCACCCCACAAAGATGCCTCTTCACACAGGTATATGAACCACTATATGGTTTTCATCCATGACAACCATGAGGGGACAAAAAAATGTAGCTTCCACCACCTTTTCCCCCTTCAAGTTTGGCCACATAGTTCCACAAGGGTGTCAATGCAACTTTCCCCTCTAGTGTTTCAGTGTTCCCTTCAAGTTCATCCCCTTCCTCTTCAAACCCTTCCTCCTCATCGTACATTGGGTCACTCATATGGGGACCACTATTCTCTTGTTCTTCTTCCCTTCTATTTTACTCCCCTTTTCCATCATGAAAACCAAAAGTGGAATTATACATAGAAGCCAAAAGAACACCATCTTGGAATATGAATATAGGTGGTGTAAAACCTCCAATTAAATGAAAAATAAGAAATAATGGGAAAGAGTAGGAGAGGGAGGAGAAATATATATATATATATATATATATATATATATATGGGAGTTTGAGGTTTGCACTTATCTCCTTAGCTTTTGTAGATGGAAGCCCTTCTTTACTCCTCCAAGATCCTTCTTCACTTCTCTAGGCTCTCTTCTCTCTTCTCCAAACTCTCCAAAAATACAAGAGTGAGAAAATGAGAGAAGAAAGAGACTTTTAATCCCTTGATTTCCTTCCCTAACCCAACTTAGACCCATCCCCAACCAAAAGTTAACAATAAATAAATAAATAAAAAGAAAATTAGTGGTGCCGCATAGCAGAACCAACTGGCATCCCACGGAACTGGTTGTGATCCTCTCGTATTCAGCCCCGATCTGCGGCGGATCGACTGGGTAATCCACCACTTAAAACGCATCCTATAAATTCTAAAACGTGGATCGAGTGAGGCAATTCCCACATGCCAAGAATCATCTTTTCCATCTCGATCCTCGTTTCAAAATTTTTGGGACACGTTTCGGGGTCGGATCACCCGCAGATCTGTATGGGCCCCGTTTTTGGTTTTTGATCAAGGGTTTGTTTCATGTAAAATTGTTCAAACCTTACATAAAAAAGCACGATATAGAGACAGTTCCCTTTATCTTATTATAAACTACCATAGCAATTGAGAGAAAAAATAACCATCCTTAAGGACAACGATTTTGGAGACACTTCCCATGATCTCGTTATATCTTAAGATAACAACGATTTTTTCAATTTGATAAAACATTTGACCATGGCCATGGAGTAACAATGTAAAATAAACCATGTTGAAATAAAAATGGGGAAATTAGCTATTAAATCAGCATGATAAAACATTCCAAAGACAAAATTATGAAGCCAATTTGGCCATAGACGACATTTCCGCCTGGACAGTTAAGAAATGGAAATTATCTATAATTTTGTTTGAATTATGAGAAGGGATAGATTAAATTATGTTGAAGTTCAATTTTCAAATTTGATTGTAAGTTAAGAGGTTCTATTTCTGTTATTCTTAAAACTTTAATTCTAAATTTCAACCCAAAATTACAAACCCTAATGATATGCCCTAAATTGCAAGAGATCAATCCAACCAACAACAATGGAATCAAAATAATTCCATTAATGTGTCGGGAATGGAAAATTGCAAAAAAATCAAAATGAAAAGAAACAACAACCATTCAAAATTCAAATAAACCCCCTTAGGAAAAAACCAAAATCTTACTCGAAATCCATGAAAGCAGGAAATCAATTAGATTATCAAAACCCTCGCTATTACTTGGACGAAACTTTCATCACCTGTCATTCTTTGAAAGACCCAACCTTCATCCCATTGGCTTTGAAGGCAAATGGCAAGTACATCATCTTTTGTAATTAACAATACCAAACATCATTAAGAATCATAGACATTTGGGAAGAAATGCATGACATATCTTAGATAATTAAATTGATTGTTTGTGTCAAGTAAAGGAGTAAAGGAGGTGAAGCTAGAAATTCCTTGTGTGAAATACAAAATAGAATGAATGTTGAGAATGAAAAGTTTGCATAGCTTTGTATTCATAGATATGTTATAATCATAAAAGACATTGTATACTTTTGGAAACAAAGTAGTTGATGCATAACATAGCCATCCTCTTAACTACAATTCATCATCATAGTTAGTCATCATCAGAGTTAATCAACTTGTTTCTTATATTTCGATAAATTAATATGATTTGAATGGAAAGTGGAATAATGAAATATGTCCAGCAAATCCCTATGAAGAAAATAAATAAAGGAAATATATGAAGAAAATCAGAAAAGTTTCTCCTTTTGCTTTTAGTAATAATGCCAAACGTAATGGCAACTTGTGTGTTATGTAAGGTGTTTGATAAAATACATCAGAGTTATCTCTTCAACATTCATTGTTCCTTTGGCGTTGACCTTGATTAGATTTTTTGGATTGGGAGTCATATCTCTTTGGCCTTCCTCTTTATTTCTAAATGGATCTTTGCTTGCAACCTTTTTGGCCTCTCCTAGTATTTGGTAAGGAGATTTGATGCCACATTTTCTCTTTATTATAGCAGTGAAGAGTCCCATATGGGAATTTAAAGCGACAATTTAGGAGAAGCAAAGGAGTGTGTTTACTTGAGGATGATCTCCCTCTATTTCACCAACAATTTGAGGGTGACATATGGGCTCTTGTAGTTTGGGATAAGATATCAAAACCAAACTGAAGGGAGGTCTAGGGCTAAGAGATACTTCAATTTTAGCTTCAATTCCAAGAGGCAATATCTAGTGGTGTTGGCTCCAAGGAGGTTAAGACCTTAGATGTATCTAGATCAGAAAATATTCTAATCACGTTCTTATTCGGGAGCTCATATGAATTCCCTTCTCCCAAGAAAGCTCCTATATTTGGAATCTATAGAAGAAAGGAATTCATTTGATACAACAAAATTTCTTCTAGGAAATTTATGATGGAAAAATAGCCATGTTTTGGGAGGACTCTAATAGATTCTTATATAGATTCAATAACTTATGTGATTTTCTAAAACACAAGGCAAAAATCTACTCTATTCTTCTCAGCGGAAACCAAAAATGATCGATGGAAACAAATAAGAAAAAAGAGGAAGAATATCAATCACACATAGCACAATATTTCTCTCGGGAAAGAAATTGCTAAAATCCCCAACTATCTATATTGCATTAACCAGAAGATCTGAGAAGAAAATACAATGCTTGTTTATCCTGAACAATTCCTACACTAGCATAATCCAACTCTCTGCCTCACAAGTCAACTCAAGCCAACACTTAGCCAATTCTCTTACTTGCCAAGCCCCTACTTCCTTGTGCAATTCCTAGAGGAATCAATCCATATTTAATTGGGAAATCCACTCTCCATAACTGCGCAATCCAAACATATTTCCTTAACTAATTGCATGCACCATCTATACAAGTCGAAAAATTATACAACTGATAGTATATTGTCCCTAAACTCTAATCTCAATTGGGTCTTCATCTGAACTGACATGCATGAATTATTTATGAGTGAATCTTTAGTTAACTAGTGTTGCACTGGGGTTGTACTAGTGCACTACTCCACTACTAGACCTCCTACTAGTTCCTTCAACAGTTGGAACTAGTTTAACTAATTATAATTCAATTAGACTGAGTCATCTAATTACAACTCAAAATAACTCAACATGGGCCCCTAAAATTTAGGGATCACTCTACATGACTCTAGATAGACTTCCAACTCGAATTTCCTAAGTCAATTAAGTCAATTTAACTTAATTAACTATTACAAGTTGCTATGAGAATAGAATTTCGATTTAATTCTCAATGTAATTCAAGGACAAATTAAATTGGAATTTCTTGTCTCTGTGAAACTTGAATTTACATCTTGATAATGCCTTTGTCAAAATATTTGTATCTTTCTCCTTTGTGGGAGTGTACTCCAACAACATAATCCTCCTCTGCACACAATCTCAAAGATTATGATACCGGATATCAATATGCTTGGACCAATCATGAAAAATTGGATTTTCAAACAGTTTGATACAACTCTGATTGTCACAATAAATAACAGCTGGATCCATCTACTGACCAAGAAAACCAACCAGAATCTTCCTCATCTAGATAGCCTCACAAGCCGCTTGACCAGTATCCATGTCCTCTGCCTTTGCTGAACTAAGTGCAACTGATCTTTTTTTCCTGTTGTACCAAGAAATAGTTGTTTACCCAATACTGAATATCCCTCCTGATGTGATCTTATAGTCGGATAGACTCCCAGCCTAATCTACATCGGTGAATCCTTGAAGCTTCACTCCCTATCTCTTTTTTACCATAAACCATACTGAGTAGTGCATCTGAGGTATCTCAATGCATACTTGGCTACCTTCCAATATATCTTGGTTAGCTTAACCATCACTTGACTAAGTTGGTTAACTGCATAACACATGCCTGGTCGTGTGTTCACCAAATACATGAGTGAACCCATAATATTCTTGTAAATAGTAGCTTCAACTACGTCACCAGAAGTAGCATCATCCTTCCTCTAGTTACCTATTAGAGGAGTCTCCATTGGTTTACTGCTCTCCATGTGGAACCTTTTCAGCATCTCGTTGGCATACTTTCCCTAAGAGACAAAAATTTCCTCATACCCTTGCCATACTTCCATGCCCAGAAAGTAGTGCATGAGCCCCAAGTCCTTCATTTCAAACTCTCTTGCAATATCCTTTTTGCATGACTTTATGATCTTATCATCACATGTCAGAATCAATTCATCGACATATAAAACAATAATCAACAATTTATCTTCAACCATAATATGATAAAGGTTTGCATCTACTTCACTTTGGTAAAGCCAAACCTGGTGAAGTAGTTATCGATCTTGGTGTACTAAGAATGAGGTGCTTGCTTCAGCCCATACAACGCTCGATTTGACACACATACGACTCTCGGTCAAAGGTCTTAAAACCTTCAGGTTGCTCAATATACACCTCTTCTTCAATCATGCCATTAAGGAAGGATTTTTTTACATCAATCTGATGTATCTTCCATCCCATCTATGCTGATAGTGCCAAAATGGATCTAATTGATGAGTACCTTGCAACAGGAGAAAAGGTCTCATCGTAATCAATCCCCTCTACCTGAGAAAATCCTCGAGCCAAAAACCTAGCCTTGTGTTTCTCCACACTACCATCCGCTGCTTTCTTTACCTTGAAAATCCATGATGAAATCACCACTAACTTGTCTGTTGGTCTTAGGACCATATCTCGAACATTTTTCCTAACAATGGAGTCATACTCCTCAACCATGGCATCAACCCAAACCGATTTCTACACTGCCTACTCAAAAGAAGATGGCTTTGTCTCAACACATCCGCTCATAAGAGCCATGTATCCATTGTACCTCTCTAGTGGCTTCCTCTTCCTGTGCTATGATGTGGGTGCTCCCACACTCTCTCTCGCATCATGTAATAACCTATCAAAGTCTCTAGTGCGATTTCTCCCATCTCTGAAAGACTCTGCCTGAGTGGGTGTCTCCACTCCCTGATCCTTTGCATGTGATTGCTCCACATTAATCTGAAGTTCCCCCATAGGAGCTAAAATCTCCTCAACTACATGTAGTTAAAGCTCCCTCTCAAGGGAACATCTCATGGCCTTCTCTTCATCTAATTTTACATCCTTGTGAACCATTGTATTATGTTGGTTGGTAGGTACACCCGATAGTTGTGAGGTGTATCAGTGTACCCAAAAAATATCCTCAACTATGTTGTCAGCTCAAGCTTCTTCTATGCATCTTTGGTCACATGGAAGTATACTGATGATCCAAAAATCCTGAAGTAACCCACATCTGGTCTCTTCCCTAAGAGAGCCTCCTTGAGTGTACTCATCCCAAGAATTCAATGAGGAATTTTGTTCTGCAAATAAACAACGATTTTTCATATGTCAGCCTACGAGTGTAGTGGTAGGCCCTAGTCATGCAACATTTCTCGTGCTACTCCTACAATGCTTCTATTCTTCCTTTCACCCACCCCATTATTTTGTGGTTTATTAGGTGTTGTAAACTCTCATCAAATGCCTTCTTCTGCACATAAGTTTTTAATCTCATTTGACACATACTCTCCACCGTTATCACTCTTGAGAGCTTTAACCTTCCTGTCAGTATCTTTCTCAAGCAATGCTTTAAATTCACAAAACTTTGCAAAATTCTGATCTATCTTCTGTATGAAGAAGATCCAACATTTACAAGAAAAATCATCAACAAATATAACATAATACATGTGATTGGACATGGATGTTGTCAGGAATGGTCCACACACATATGAATGGACTCGATTTAGGATCACATGTGCTCAACTATCTTTGTCATGAAAGGAATATTTGGTGTATTTTCCCAAAGTACACCCTTTTCATGTGTCAGCTAGATCTAGCGTACCTTTGGGAAGACCGGTATAAATTTGTTGCATGATTTTCAAAGCGCCATGATGCAAGTGACCCAACTGCCTGTGCCAAACTCACTGATGTCTCGGCTCTTCACCTTCTCTATTTTCATGCTCAAGGTAGCACAATCTTCTACCTCCAACTTGTATATATTCTTCACCCGAACCCCTATCCTCTTTACCTGTCTTGTGGCTATGTGACGAAGTAACACCTTTCCCTTACTAAATATCACGTCATAGCCTCTATCCTCCAACATGGAAACATATACCAAATTATTCTTCAAAGCAAGAACATACATAACATCTCACAAAGTGAGGGGAGCACCTGACTCCCTCTTAAAGATAACTGTACCAAGCTTGGTAGCACTATACCTCCTATTATCACCCATCTCAATATCCATCTGAAGATTCTTCTCCTCCAAGTTACTGAAGAGCTCCTTGTTACCAGTGATGTGGAAAGAAGCTTCACTCTCTAGATACCATACACTACCAATCATCGATGACACCATACATGAGATGAGAATAAAATCCAAATCGAATTGTGAGGCAAGAACCTCACCAGCCACTCCTCCTAAGGGCTTCTTATCAACCTTGGGGCGAACACTTTGTGTAAAAACGTCCCAACTCGTGATAATGAAAGCACTTAACTTTTGACATGTCCTTCTTCTTGCCTCCATGACAAGAATCCAATTTGGAATGGGATTCCTTCCCCTTCCCTTTCTCAGCCTTACCTACTAAGGCTCGATTTTCCTCATCATCAGTCTTTGATGAAGATCTATCTCTGGTGTTCCTCTAAATCTCTTCCTATACCAAATTCGACCACAATCGTTCCTAATATTGTAGCTTCTCCCTCCCATTGACAGAGTCCTAATAACTATTGGAACTCTTGGGAATTCCTAGAAGATCTAGGCTCACCATATCATCCTCGGCAATAGTAATTCTGACAATTCCAAGTTCATCACGACAATGAGTGGATTTGGTCAAGTATTTCGGAATTGAGTTTCCCTTCTCTATTTTGATCTTTCTGAGTTTGTCCTTCAGTGCCAACTTCCTATGGTCACTACTATTCTGAAATAGGTCTGTCAACGCCTTCCACATTGAGTTTGGAGTATCCTTACCATGGAGACTCGAGAAAATATGGTCTCGAACTCCCTCCAAGATAATCCTTCTCGCTTTTGCCACACACTTTCTCCATTCAGATATATCTTTAGCATCTGATGTTGGAGGCTTAGGAATGTCATGATATATGAATTCCTTGAGGCCATTTTCTTCCATCACTGCCTCCATCCTGTCCTTCCAATCTATGTAATTTGAGTTACCCTCCAAGGCATACTCAAGTCGCAACCTGTAGAAAGACATATTGGTTCTTTGAAGTATGAACTACAAATTCGATTTTCACCTGCACAAAAAACTCGAATTATCCTCTTCTATATTGCCTTGAGCTCCAATACCATGTAGATTTTTCTATAGATTCATCAACTTATCTGATTTAATAAAACACGAGACAAGAATCTACTCTACTCTTCTCACTAAAAACCAAAAATGATTGATGAAAACACATAAGAATAAAAAGGAAGAATGTTAATCACACATAACACAATATTTCTCTCAGGAAAGCAACTACTAAAAACTTCGACTATCTGTATTGCACTAACCAGAATATATGAGAAGAAAATACAATGCTTGTTCATCTTGAACAATTCCTGTGCTAGTACAATCTAACTCTCTGCATCACAAGCCAACTAAATCCAACACTTAGCCAAATTTGTTTCTTTCCAAGCCCCTACTTCCTTGCGCAATTCCTACAGGAATCAACCCATATTTAATTGGGAAATCCACTCTCCATAACTACGCAATCTAAACATAGGTCCTCAACTGATTTCATGCACCATATGTACAACTCGGAAAAATATACAATTGATAGTACACTATCCCTAAACTCTAATCTCAACTGGGTCTTCATCTGAAATGGCATGCATGAATTATTATGAGTGAATCTTTAATTAACATGTGTGGTATTTGCAATGCGTTGGTGCACTACTCCACTACTATACCTCCTACTAGTTCCTTCAACAGTTATAACTCAGTTAGACTGAGTTATCTAATTACAACTCAAAAGAACTCAACATGGGCCCCTAAAATTTAGGGATCACTCTACATGACTATAGATAGACTTCCAACTCAAATTTTTTAAGTCAATTAAGTCAATTAAGTCAATTTAACTTAATTAGCTATTACAAGTTGCTAAGAGAATAGAATTTAGATTTAATTCTCAATTTAATTCAAGGACAAATTAAATTGGAACTTTGTGTTGTTATTTTTAACATCATGGAAACAACTCCCAAAATTCCAAGACCAAAAGGACTTAAGGGATCTATGCCTCCACATAATTTCCTAAGGCCTTCATAAATCCAAATACTATTGAGATTCCTTTAACTCATATCAAACACCTTGACAATGGTTAATTCTGAGGGAATTGAACCCCAAGCCTAGGGAGGAGACCTGGTTAAAATTTTGGCAGAAGATTTAGCAAAGTCTCATTCTAATATCCAACTTAGCCAATAAAATATGTGGGGCTTACGAACCAAGTGCTTCTTTTTCCATTTGTGAGGCTTATATCCTAGAAGTGGGTTTCAAATAATTTCCAAAATATTCCATCCAGATTTGCAACAGGTAAAGAAATATATGATTGAAATTTTCCATCTTCCTATTGCTCTTGGCTCAAAGGAAAAAATTCAAGAATGAAAGCATATGGGCCACTCTTGTTGTTCCTTGTGCCTTCAAGAAGATGAAAATGTGGAGCACTTATTTGATAATTTCTCCTATTCCAATTATCGATGGAGTGATCTAATAGCTAGCATGAAGAGATCATGTCATGATCTATCTAACATCCCTCATACCATTAACAAATGGAGGGATAAAGATTTTAATAATCCTACCTTGAACAACATCTACAATGTCCTTCCATGCTTTCTCTTTTGGGCTATTTGGAAAGAGAGGAATCGTTGCATATTCAAGAATCTGTCCCTCTTTCATGACTCTCTTTCAATCACAATTCAAAATAATGTAAAAAAATCAATTTCCACGAAGTCCTAGTCATATCAAAACTAACAAGCCTCAAGAAAGGATGTCCTACTGATTTATAGTTGGTTTACTACTCCAAGATTCATGATTTCCTCCTCTCCTCAACCTACTACAATGCATATTCCTTCCTTCTGGAGCCCTTCTCCCCTTATTTTCTAAAGCTTAATTTTGGAAATGTTTATGTAACACTCTCCTCCCACATTTACCCAAGATAATCAGTACACCAGGCTAATCATGTGACAAATATTTACTATGTAATTATTTAACTCTCCAAGTACAGTTAAGGAAGTGGAATTGACAAACCAAAACTAAACTAACCTTCCTCGGGAGCTGGAGGTCCCCTCAAGGGCTAACAAACCACGCCAAATGCCCAACCTATGAGTTAACTTTCTTTTTAAAGCCCCAGTTTCTCCTATGAAAAGAGTTAACTTTCTTTTTAAAGCCCCAGTTTCTCCTATGAAAAGCCCTCCATGCAACTAAAATCCTCCATTCACTCCCACAACAAGGACTCCATGCAACTATAGTATTTTTTAGGCAATTTTGTGTTAGCCACCCCAAAATTTGAGCCACTTTTTTAGGGATACGACTTAAGCCTCTACCCAGAACTTGATTAAATTCTCAAAAATGATAAATAACAAGAAGATAAGGTTTCTAATGAAAAACTTGAACCAGGAACTAACCAGACTCATCCTTACCATGACCAACATTTCGTCAAACACATCATGAACATGTAATGTATAGGTCATAAAAACACATATGAACATAGGGACCTCATACTTATCTTAGATTCATCAAGTAGGTTTTATGCCCTCTCACAATAGTTTCATTATCATCTATTAAGTCATACATTCATTAACATTTCATTTACTAAACAAAACACAATGAGAGCCATAACCAAAGTCTATCATAAAACCATGCTTATAACGAGCATATAACCAATAGAATAAAAACGATATAACAACCATCAAAGCCGCATAATAGAAAGCACATTTACACATGAAATAAAATAGGAAAATATCTTTTATTAACATGTACAAAATCCAACCAAATTAGGGACTTCCAAGTACCACTCGACCATAGTGTTATCACTCACTACTTTACTAGTTATCAGTTGCCCAGAATACATAAGAGTAGTGAAGTTTGAAGCCATTTCCCAAGCCACATAAGCTCTCAGAGTTTAATCAATCCCTCTCCATTGCACAGTGCTCACAAAGAGATTTCCAATGGTATGTGGAAGTCCTAAATGGACTTCTGGATCAGAAGTTAGAGCATGTTGAAGTTAACCTTGGAAAGCTAGAAAACAAAGAAAAATAGCCCGAAGGAAAAGGCTCATTGAAAATTGCAATCGGAGCTTCCAACAACACCAAAGGAGGTTAGTAAGATCAACTATTAACTGATCACCGATATCACAAATCACAATTAGCGGGTTCAGTCTTATCGCAAAGCAGCCATCAGTAGGGTCCCAGGCATAGGCTTATGGTTTATTAGCAGTTCATCATGCCGAACACCAACATTGTCGATCGGTAATTGCAAGTGCAAAGGGGTGCACGCAAGCGCAGGGCTAGAACCATCGCCAAATGTTGATATCACAGGAATCACCAAATATTGGGTTTTACCATTAAATCGTCTGGGAAGGATGATTTCATTTAACAAAGGAATTCAAAGAAAAACAAAGTTTGGGTGGGCCTTTCTCTCTCTCCTCCAGGGGGCCATGTTGCGGACTACCATTGGCCCTTATAAATGACATGGTAGCTAATGTGGAAGTATGAAGGACACGTGCAATGCGGATTCAACATTTTCTGGGTCCTAAGGGAGGCATTTTTGGGTGACACATGTCACCACTCATAGGGTGAAATGTGGTGGTGATGATGTCACCCATCGCAATCACATAGGTTAAGTCCCTCCTCCACCATAGTCCCTCCAAGCTTGTGATTTTGATATGCGG
This sequence comes from Pinus taeda, assembly GCA_000404065.3. Taxonomy (NCBI): domain Eukaryota; kingdom Viridiplantae; phylum Streptophyta; class Pinopsida; order Pinales; family Pinaceae; genus Pinus; species Pinus taeda. The sequence goes on along the minus strand of APFE030008522.1, from coordinate 32,046 downwards.
GAGATCCTCCCAAATGTGATATTTTATGTAGTGTAGTTTATGAGGATCTCACGTCTAGGCAGTCAATCTACGCTATGAAATGAGGTGAAGGGGTCTCTCCCTCTCCCATGTTGTGATTGTGATAGCTTTGGTGGGCCCAGTCCCGCAAATCGGTGATCGCAGGTGTCAAGGGGTGTTATCAAAGGCAAGCACTGTAAACCGTCGGTGTGTGGGATTTCGTGTATTAAAGGAAAAATGCCCTTGAACAAATTTTTGAAGGCTCCAACGGCTTTAGGCTAAGAACCTAGTTCAAGTCACCGGTCATATGAAGCAGATTACAAAAAGGGGCCAAGGTAAAGGGGATAAAGCAGATTGAAAGGTCCTGCCCTGTAAACATTGATTTAAGATGAAAAGTCTTGCTACCGTAAGGCCGCAAGCGCATGGTGCAGGGCTTTGAAGGCGAATGGGTCGGTAGTTGAAGCAATGAATGAAGTCGGTGCAGTAGTAAATCAGTATGGGGGGGCTCAATAAGACTTAATGGCAGAGCATGGTGCTCCACTCCTATACACAACAAAGGACTGTCGGAAGGTGCTCCATTTCCACTATGTGACATAAATTCACAGTTGACCCACTCCCAACTCCAGAGAACGAGCTACTTTGACAGTTAAGGTGAAATCGACAGGGACCAGCTGAGTAGATAGAGGGACGCACAATGACAGAGACATGGCCTAATTAGAGGCCTTCACAAGAATAACAGAGGGACACTTCCGCCATCATCTCTCAGTCTTCCTCTTTCTTTGCATTATTTTGTAATTTTTGTTTTTTCTAAGAAAGGGATCAGATCATTGGAAATATTTTTGGGCAATAGGAGTTATCACAGGCCGAGGCAACTAGTACATTAATCAGCTGGCCTTTGGTTGAGATATTTGGTAACTGTAATCTAAGATCCCCCTCTTCTTATAAATAGAGGGAAGCAACACTTTAAATAGGTTCCAAAATTTCTCACCCACAAGGTCTGAATTATGAGATGCCACTTTGGTTCCATTTGCTCATTCATGGGGACTTGACTGATGTTGTACTGAGTGTTATGGATTGGTATGTTGGACCCATATTGGATTAATGAAACTCCCTGGTGATTCCAAACATGATCAATGTGAAGCATGTTTCCTCTTGGTAAATCTCATTTCATTTGTGTTTCCCTTCTCTAAAATAGTGTAATGAAGTTGTGGTTTCCCCCTAATTGATGGATTTATCTAGGCTACCAAATAGAGAATAGTAGCTGCGTTATATTATAGATTGACTTGTGTTATTAAATAGCATACAATACCTGTAGTAATTGCAAATTTATTTGTGTTATTAAATTAACCTACAGTACCTGTGTGAGCCCAGATTTACTCATGTTGTTTAGTGCTAATGATACCCATGTTATATCTGGCATGAAACCTTAATTATCATACTGTTGTTTCTGCCATTTCACCTCCTTCCTCTTCCATATTTCTGTTGGAACATTGTTGCTAAGGATTATGTTTGTCTATAGCCCTACGCATCTATTTCCCTCCTTCCCCTCCTCCCCTCCACCATCTCTACAACTTCAGTATTAAGTTGTCCCATTGTTGTGTGTCAGCCACTAGAAGAAGACATTTCTCTTTGAGATTACCCCAATATACCCCCTGCGTTTGGATCCATGTGTTGGCTTGAGTCTACCTTAATGAAGGCCTATTGAACCAAGCCCCCCTTTATAACCTTTTTAAACTACGTGACAATTGGAGTGCAATAGAAATCCCACTTATAATCTCCCATGCACTCCTCTATTTAAGATGTCCTATGCACTGGTCTATAATCAACCCAGAGGTTATCTCTAGGAGGCTTTCTAGGTCCCCTAAAGCACTTGTGCTTCAGGTGGTGCTAAAAAAATCCACAACACATAGATTGGGTTGAACCAAATCTTTCTTTTAGCCAATCACCCTTGTGCCATATTCCAAGCATGAATGTAGGACTCACAACAAAACCAACTAGGGCTTCTCAGGATTTACCGTGTATCCCGACATTACTAGTCAAGGGATTCCTAGGCCTGAAACCCTCATTTATACCACTAGGATTTACTATGTATCCCATCATTACCAATCAAGGGATTCCTAGGCCCAAACAAAGAAACATACACTATAAGCGTTACCACAATCCTACCATATATCATTCAATGGATCACTAGGCCCTGAAAAATCATGGATGGCTTCAGATCTCTCCACCTAAATTGTGAGGAATTTACCCGTCTCCACCCTCGGGCTTTACCATGTATCACGCCATTACTAGTCAAGACATTCCTAGGCCTTTGGGAGTTTTCGTGAGACCACCCAACTTAGTTTTGAAACCATCCAGAAATCCAGCTCAATCGAGTAAAAAAAACCCATCACACCATAGCTATCCGGATATGAAAAGGCAAGGCTAATAACCACTATCACACTTGGAAAAACCTATGTTAATGATAGCAAGAGAACCAAATACACACATGCATGTACCATGCATGCCTAAACTAGCAAGGAAACCATACATGCAACTCAATACTTGTAAGTAATCCCACTATAGCCGCTTTATACAACTCTTCCTTGATTGATATTTGTTTCCCTTTTCCTTCCTTCCTCCAATGTTAGAGTGCTCCAAGAATGCTCTAAGTGTGCAAGGTTATGAAAGAGGAGAGAATAGAGAGAGAACTCCAAGACTAAACTGTAAAAAGCTATGAACTGATCCTCATAAGCCTTTTTATCTTTAAGGCCTCTATTTTCTTCAATTTTCCATTATTTTCCTTCATTTTCCTCCTCACATACAACCTATGACCTTTCACCTTCCTTTTCACCTAATTTCCATTATTTCATAAATAAAATGCCAATTAATGTCTTTTGCCTTTTAAATGCCTTTGTCATTTCCTTTGCCAATTTATTTAACCATAATAAACTAAATGAACATCCACTAGGATGTTTTGCCCAACATTCAACTTGGAATACGTGTCCAATGACCTTGGTCTTATTTTGCATTTATTAACTTTATTACATGAACTTTTAATCCGAGTTTGTAAATAGTGCAAGAAATTATTCATTTTGTGAAAGAAGATACTCATTTTATAACAATAGGTCATTACACTATAAAATGTGGCTTGATTCCCATCCAAATTCACATGCTTTTATTACTAACTTGGCAATGGGTACTTATTATTCATGGTCAACTTATTAAGTTTTCGGTAGTCAGTACACAACGATAATGTACCATCATTTTTCCATACAAATAACATAGGTGCCCCCAAGGTGACACACTTGGGCGAATGTAGCCCTTATCTAAAAATTCTTAAAGTTGCATCTTGAGCTCTGTTAAATCAGGTATACTCCTTTGGTAAGGGGCCTTTGACATTGGGGCAACCCCTGGAATTAGTTCTATGGTGAAATCGATACCCCTGTTAGGTGGTAACCTCGGTATCTCTTCAAGAAACACATCTACAAATTTCTAAATAATAGGTATATCCCCTAAGGTGGATGTCTTTTCCTTGGAATTGGTACAACCAATTTGGACAGTGTATACCTGACAACCCTTTCAAATACATTTACTTAATTGATTGGTAGTGATTGGTCGCAGCTTAATAGCTCTTCTAATTCCATGAATTTCTTGTCTAACACCTTCTTCCAAGAGGTAACTAATAGTTTTATCTTTGAAATTGACCACCGACCATTGTTTCTCTAACTAGTCCATCCCAATGAGTATATCATATGATCCTTAGGGTAACACATTCAATTTTACAGTCACCACATATCCTGCTATTTCTATTGGAAAATTTTCTACTTTGGTTTTTACCTTACGCTTGGCTCTAGTGGCTAATTGCACTAACCAAGGGGTTTTAAATTTAGCAGAGGATAAATGACACACTTCAACTACTTTAGGGCTAACATAACTCAAGATTTCTCCTGGATCAATCAACATGGATATAGGATGATTAGTTACTTTACCTTTGAATTCCACCATGGTAGGCTAATATTAGGCTTGGTTGTCCTTTAGGGTTGCATTTATCCGCGGAATACTTCTTTCCAAATCTCTGACCGTGGAAGCTTCCTAAAAATTTGCTACATGTCTTTCTCTTATACGGTGGGGGAAATCTTTGTGGTAATGGGGTTCTCCACAACGACAACATTGTAATGGTGGCTTTGGATGTTGACTTCCTTTTGGCTTGTTGGATGCTTTTGTTATCCTATTTTCATTGGGCGGTCTAGGCTTGACTTGATTTTTCCCTGCAGTTTCATTCTGTTGTTTTCTTATCAAGTTCCTAGAATTACATTTTGGTACTTTTAAAATTCGAAAAAAAAAAATTGTCCTTTTCTTCTTAGCCAACTTTTGCTACCTTCTCCTTTCTACTTGATTTGTTGATAATAGGTTATGGCCTTACGTATGGCCTCATCCATGGATTTGTTTTATCGAATTACACAAATTAATATATATATTATATATATATCTTATATTATATTTATATTATATATATATATATATATATATATAAGTTGTTTCTTGGTAAATAAATAAATATGTGTACATTTGGCATGTCAATCCTCTATTTATGAGCACCAAATTCTCTATTTTAATGTTGTCCCAACACAGGGCTTTAACTGTTTTGTTTTATACTCTTCTTACCTTAGAACATTATCTGTTAATTAATTATTCTAGTATTTTGGCATTAAAATAGATTACTTGTGCCTCATCTCGATCGGGTCGAATAGGTTTATGAAGAAAAGGATAATTGTTCAGAGGGTTTTTATTGATAATTACAGTGCTACAAGTTGTACATATATTTTTTTTAACTTAATAGTTCCTTAGTTACTGGTAAATCAATCCCTTCATTTTTTTAGAAGAAGTCAAGGGTACAACAATAGCATTTATAGAAAATTATAGATTGTTGTGATCTTCCTTTTCTAAAGTTCTGTTCTGAAATTTAATTGCTCATCATATACACTTTTTTCAAGTTAACCTACACATAGGTTTCAGGACTATTCCCAATAATAGGCAGCCACTGGCTTCTGGAACTAACTGCCTCCTAACCAATACTGACCCAATTCTACGACTATCAGAACTCTACTCTATTTGAATAATCCTGAGTGTTTACTTTCCCAAGGTGGCCTCTTTCCCTTGGTATTAATCTAGTTATTGTTAGATAAATTTCTTTTAGAGTGATATTCCTTGCTCAATTTCATGTCCAAAATTCTTTCTATCAATTACTATAAATACAACACATCCAAATTAGTTTTCCCCGAGACATTCTTTTATAAAAATAAACACTAACTCAATTTAAAGCCATGAATGCATTTCCATGTACAACAATCGATTCTCTTCTACATTAAATCCATTTATAAATAAAGGCAGTCCCCTGTACTTATCCCTACAACCATTCTTTTTTTGTTCAGTCCATAATCCAGGGCAACAGTAATTCCACAGAAGTAATTCTTTTCATTTCATCTAATGTCTTAAGAACTGTAAAATTAAATAGATTAAAAATCTCAATACTTACCTGCATTCTGACGTTATGATTGAAAACTTCTTCAAGAATGCCACTCCTCCCTACCAATGAGATCGGCTATTATGTCTGGTTCTCCCCCTGAGCTCTCCCAACTTCCAGACAGTGGGTTCAACTAAGGGTTCTTTCAATTCTTTCCATGGCATCAAGGTATCACTTAACCCAGCCAAAATTTATAGTCTACTTTATATGACTCAGTGGAGTCTAATTTATATGACTTAGAGCCTTCTATTGGTTCCATCGTTGAGAAATGGGAACGAGAAATTCCAGTTTAATTTGTCCTTGAATTGAAATTGAGAATTAAAATTGAATTATATTCTCATTGCAACATGTAAATAGTTAATTAAGTTTAATTGACTTAATTAGCTTAGGAAATTCGAGTTGGAAGTATTTTTGAAGTCATGTATATGTTCTCCCTAAGTTTTAGGGGTTCGGGATGAGTTTATTTGAGTTGTAATTAGATAACTCAGTTTGACTAAGTTATGGTCAGTTAAAGTAGTTCTAACTGTTTGTGGAACTAATAGAGTATTAACAGTCAGTTGGTGCACTGGTGTTACTCCAGTTAACTGAAGATTCCGTCACGAGAAACTTATGCATATTAGCTCAGAGAAAGACCCAACTGAGACTCGAGTGCAGGGACAGTGTACTATCAGTTGTATGATTCACTAAGTTGCAAATATCATGCATGCAATTAGGAAAAGGACCTAATTTAGGATTGCGCATTTTTGGAAGCATGAATTCCATTTAAATAGGGGCTATTCATCCTAGGAATTTCACAAGGAAATAGGGGCTTGGACAGCAATGGAATAGGCTAAGGTTTGGCTTGAGCTAGCTTGTTAGCTGAGAGTTTATTATACTTGTGTAGGGATTGTTCTTGTGAGAACAAGCATTGTATTCTCATCTTGGATTTCTGATTAATGCAATATATATAGTAGGGGTTTTGAGTTGTGGATTTCCCTGGATACATATTGTGTTATGTGCCATTGATATATCTTCTTCTTATTCAAATTCTTTTCATAAATCTATTTGTTACCGTGAATAGTGTCCACTTGGATGTTGCTATTCCCACTAAGATGGGTGGCTATCTTAGAAACAAACAAGTAAAGTCTACTTTCGTTTTCATTTATGAAAATAGACAAGAGGAGAACCAAGGAGACCGACCTTAGTCTTGCACTTGACTTCTTCTCCTTCCTGATAGAGCTTTGCCGCTTCTTCTTTGTCTGCCCAGCTTCAAAGAGAACCTGTGGAATCACAACAACATACTACTATCGAAGAACAAAGATCTATATTCATAAATAACACAGGACCAGATGTGTGTTAACCATATAAATGCATATATAAACAAGTACACAAGAATATGGAGGAAAACTAGAATAGCTTTATTAGGATGAAAAGTAGCAAGAGGATTACAACCATATGTTCTGACCCAGCATCATCCTCTAGCTAGAAAGCCCTTCTTCACCTCAAGAAAAGCTTAGATCACCCAAAACTATGAATGTACACTAGAAAACCAACAACACTTTCTATAAGATACAAAATTCCAGCCTCTGGATCTCTGTGATGAGGGATCCATATATAGATGATTATAGGGAGGTGAGTCATCTTTTGGGATCTTGATTAGTGTCTTATCTCTGATAGTTCCTGCTTCCACTTGGAGAATGATTATCTCTTACTCATCCCTGGTCGAAAATAGAGAGGCATGTTGGCATTATGATTCTGGTTTGGCTCTTTGGTACAGGTGTTGTACTTGATGGCAACTCACTCTTGTAGCTGATCTCAGTTCAGGCACTCAAAATCATGGAAATTAAGATACCCGCAGGTAGTCCTAGAAGAAGCTGCGGACCCGCAGGTACGCAGACCAAGAAGTGCATGCATGTATGCAGGTGATACGTTCAGAAGGTGCGGACCCCAGTTTCACTCTCTCCAATGCATAAAAGCGCGTGCACATGGGAATCTTCATGAATGGTTCATGGTATTAGCCCGACAGATTTTGATCAAATGGTTTTTGTCCATGGTATTGCATCCAAAAGTGTTGATCCCAAGTATTAGGTTCATGGTATTGTGTTATTATGGTTTTGGACCATGGTATTGAGAAGGGCTTGCCTATAAA